>WJEZ01000036.1:0-69709 GCA_009869925.1 Thalassaphorura encarpata
GGTTCATCGTAATCACTCACTCTCCGCTCTTGATCATGTATCATGAACCAACGTTACACGACCACGACTTGCCAATCATGTTAATTTTATACACAAATGATATCATAATCAAAGGAGGATCATATCACATCAAATCAAATCATGTTCCTTCCCAGCACCGACCAACGTCGCTGTCTAATGAGAAATAAAAACAACTTACAATTCCAATCCAAGGAATCGAAACAAGATCATCGTGCTCGCTTCTCTTGACAAGAGCTCATAACATAATTTGAAGCCAAAAGACATTCACAGAGTGAGTGAAGCATGAAATCGTGTAATGTATACAATATGTGCATTAGTCTCAAATAATTATTACTAGTCTTCATCAATCCACAATGTTTTTAAAATTTGATCTTATCTTAGTTAGCTCGATTCAAAAATCCTTTGACTCACTCACAAAAATCACGAGTTTGGTAAGCAAGCACAATCAGTTGGGGCAACGCCTTTATGATTTACAAAAAAATCATACTCGTCAACTCAATCGAGTTGGGATTCAACTCTGCTTGCGGGATTCAGAGTCCATGGATAAAGAAATCTGCACTTTAGATTGGACAGGTAATTCCTGATACTGATTATCAAATATTTAAGTACTTTTCATATCCTCACATTGTTCACGTCTGTATTTAAAACTCGTCTCGTCCATAAATAAAACAAAAGAACCTCGGTTTAGTTCTAAATGAGTCCTATTCATAGATATTTGATATATTCATTTGATTTATTAAAATCTTAAAATATACACTCGCATATCCCCATGCTTAGTTCTCATCATTATGCCGATTGCTCTTCTAATCTTCTCACCGTTATCTCAAATTTTCCGATGCAATGTCAAAAGTCTAACGTAACTCTTTCAACCCGGACATGTGCATCATGTACTTTTCTTATAATAAGCTTGCCAAAAAGTCGTGCTGTCATGCCTAAATCCTCAATACAATTCCTTTCCTCTGCATGAGTCCTGGTTCTTCATCATTTTTTATTTTCAATTCATCCCTCATTATGAAGATGATGATGATCGGATTATTTTATAAAACTAGATTAGATATAAGTGAATATGTTGGGAAGAAAAGATTCCAAGGACCGCCTCCGTTTAGATTCAACAACCGAACATAAAAATGTACCTTAATGTAATCTACTGCTACACATGCAATGCATTTCTTCAACTCGAAGAGATTTTTGCCGTGATTCTCTTGTCGGATTTCTAACCATAATCGTGAACTACGAAATGGATATCTTCTTTGCTAATAACGCACACGATTTTTGCCAATGATTAGATAAAAAGGAATATGCAAACCAAAACCAAGTCAATCTCAATTTATTGATGATGAGCCGAACGAACATATAAAGTTGAGAAATCCTTGCCTTAGCCTTTCTCTTATGCGTGCGTGGCTTACTGTGTTTCTAAATCTTTTGTCTTAACATTTTCAATATGCTGGGATATTGTTGCAATCAAAAAAGCCTGCGTCTATCCTTTGTCATCCAGTCTCGAATTAAGAAATCTCTCACGCACTATAATTATCGCTAGCGGTAGGATTTTTTGATTGGTTCTTAGATTAGGTCTGTACATTGGTTTTCTACTGGGATTAGCATGGAATAAATAAAATACTTTCTTCCAACTAACTCCTTGTTACCGCCTCATACTATTTTGTACTTTCACTCTGACAAGTGGACAGACTGAAGTTGCCACCTTTTGAATTTTGCAATTCAAACCTTTCTCTCAATTAGTAAGACTTGATTGGATGCGTGATTAGAAAGACAGACGAGTGAGTCATCTCATCTCTCAAGTGTCTTGAGACAGGTGAAATGAATTATTAGATGAACTGAACGAGAAGAATTGCAATATTAAAGGCATAAATATGAATTTCATTCATTACGCCTCACTTGTCAAGTCAAATCAGACAGGAGGACACAGAGCCCGAA
Source organism: Thalassaphorura encarpata (assembly GCA_009869925.1). Taxonomy (NCBI): domain Eukaryota; kingdom Metazoa; phylum Arthropoda; class Collembola; order Poduromorpha; family Onychiuridae; genus Thalassaphorura; species Thalassaphorura encarpata. Next base: position 1,954 of record WJEZ01000036.1, read on the forward strand.
ACAGTAGCATGAGTACAACACAAGACAACTGAGTTGAAATTATGGAAGTAAAATATTCATGGCAATTTCTTGATTGGGAGTCCTTCGCAACGAACGAACGAACGTCATCCGCTTCCCTCGTCCTGCCTGCCCTGACAATCTATTCCCGTAAAAATGAGGCATTTACTCCGCAGAGAGATGTTAATTTTTATTTCATCTCCTCATCCGATCATACAGGCGTGGAGAGAATAGATAATATCATTTGGGGATTAAGGAAAAATCTGATGCAAAATGCCAAGTGAGCCAAACCAGGCAGGCATGGATTTTATATTAGAGCAAAATAGGCGTAAACCTTGTGTCTTGTGCAAGGTGTAGTGAAGGATTAAGGATTTGCAAAGCTAAGCTAAGCAAATCCATGAGTGTTGAATGTTTAACATTTTTATATGTTTTTCAGATGACTTGGCACCTTTTGAACCCAATCTTGAAAAAAGTCAACGAGTCATAATGCAAGTAGTGAGCGAGTACCGCCGCTCGCTCACTGAGCGTGGAGTTCCTGTTACCCTACCCTCGTACTGCCATGTGTAGTGAGTATCTCATACAAGAAAAGTGTTTAAAAGCAAGCCGAAGCCGAAATCCATTGTGTGCAATACTCTTCACACCTGATTGAATATCCGCACACGTCCTCATGCGATGCTAATGTTAACTAGTGTGTAAGCGTCGTGTCATCATCATCATCAACCCTTCCTTCTCTCAACTCGACATCCGCTGAAGCTACTACATCGGGTCTCGCTCTCAAAGTCACACCTTATGACACAACACCAATTTAAGAGTCGGGTTCCGTCGAGCAAATCAAAATTGTTGAGATTTCGCAGCAAAATAATTACACAGTTTTAGGGCAAATTGTTTTCTATAACATCAAATAAGAAGTTGGGTAATTTTGGTAAATGACATAGGAGAAAGGAAATTGAGCAAGGCAGAATTCGGACCCACGGGTTAACGACTGGTTTAATAATACGGTGCATGCATTCAATAGACATTATGATTAAGCATTCACGTGAATCAACAAAGAAAGGGTTGCGCCGGGCAGACATGTAATTTTCATGTGTACAGTTTAAAATATTTCAAACACCAGGTCCAGCTCAATCATTCAATTCACCACTACACAATTTCATGAATTTAAAATTTTAAACAAATATGGAAAGGGTCAATTTAAATCAATCCAATTAAACTAAACCACTTCATTTAGTCAAAAGCTCCTTGGCATGGGGAAATATCTTAAAATAGGTTTCAAATACACGGATAATACAAAAGGTGTGCACAAACTTTGAAGGTCTCAAAATTTAGTGGGCCACCTTCAAGTTGGATACCTGGCTGGGATATCATGTCGGTTACATAAACTAAATGCGCTACAAAGTTTGGCAAGAATCCCAGTCCCAATTGTCGCGACTGAACATTACCGTTCATATCCCATCCGAGGTTTTCAAATTTATTGCTTGCTCCACTATAAAATTCTCGCAACAAACATCAAATACGTAACGTAACGTGTATGGCGTTGTTGTTGATGCGTTGACGTTGGAGGTATTTTTTCCATCCTTCTTCCTTCCCGCCTGCTCCTCAGATTTTCTCAGGAGCCGTCAGGACAATTAGCGTGATGAGAGAGCGGAGCCAAAATACCTGGTATCCACACTTGATTGCACTTCATGCAACACCTGAGGTTGGTTGAGTGACATCACATAAAATCTACAAGGTGACAATCTCATCCTTCCTTCCTTACTTTATTTTTATTACTTTACTACCATACCTGAACTTAAAACTTCTCTGATCTTTCCAATTGGAACAATGAACATAAATGATGGAAATGTTTTTGACTTGCTATCTGAATTTTCTTGTGAGGTCCAGAAATCAGTAGTTTTATGCTAAATTTAAATTGACCTAGTGTCGTAAGTCAGAATTAAGGGCTAGAAATCAGTACTGCTGCAGAAGGGCATCTCAGAATCCGAAATGTCGGTGGCTCCTTTTATTTTCTTGACTTCTACTCTGAGCCTTCCGTCAATTGCTGCACAAGCACAATGGGATTGCATCCCATTCAGCACGTATGTAATGAATGATTGACATGGACATGTAATGTAAGTGAAGGAGGTGTAGCACCTGTCTAAGGAACAACAAAGAGCTTGGATATCTGTCACACTCTCATAAGAATTTTACCCGCCTATTTTGCAGTTTTGGTATGTTTTCTAAGAAAAGTTGCAATTGGAATCCTCCGTATCCTGCTGTGTGGGCCTTTGAACAATACTAGTCAAGTTGCGCTGCGATGCTAAAGAGGATATTGGCTGATTCAAATAATTATGAGACAAAAATATTTTTGAGATTACTCATTCGCTTGCTTTTTAAAATGTTTGAACGTGACAAAATTCCATGACATGAGAAGACTCATATTTCGTGTAATAGTTTTTATTTATTCAATATCTGAAAACTTGTGTTTGAATATGCCGACAGCTAAAGTATTGCCCAAAATTATGTGACTGAGGATGTTCGATTGTCAATTCAGGTAGAACATTGACTCTCTCCTCTTAAAATTTTAAAGCGTTTTTCAAAGTCGTGTTTTTCCTCCTTAATTGCTTGTAGAGTAAAGTCGTAATTTTTCTTGAAAACACGACCCAAATCCTTCAGACGTGCTAATGCCGCTCATATGTCCACCAAAACAGAACTTTAATTGAGTCAAACGACAAAACTTGTTTTAAAATTCATGAAAAGGTGAGTACAGTGCAGGGCATGGGCTAACGTGAGGATTTTGTTTTCTTTCCTTCGCTTACCTTTTGCCGGTTGACGTTCTTGAGGACATTGTGTGTACAGTTACTTATTTATGGCCCCTATAAAATGGATTGAGGTGTTCAGGAGCCAAAACCAGGATCGACACAAGGGTATCCATCACACTTTCATAATAATACGTGTACGTAGGCATTTCAGGTAGTTAGAGCGCAACAATAACATGCAATACATGTTATCCAAAATCACAATACAAATATTGAGTGGGCGAGATCCTTCTGACTCTGTTTTTCGACATGTTTTCCTCAACCCTCCTAAACTGTGAAAGAGAGAAAGTACTAGTATTCATGGTAAATTGCTATCTTCCTAAGTGCAACTTCGTCGTGCGAGGACAATGCCTACGGATAGTTTACAATTGTTCTGGCGACATACATACATGGCTCACTTCAAGGATAAAATCAGTTGATTACAACATTTAAAATACAAAAGGTGGAGGAACAGGTTGATTTGAACAGGAGGGATTCAATTTTCCCTTGTTTACACAGAAAATGCTAGTGATAAACTAAAATTGTGGTAACATAAAATTCATGTGATGTCTTATTTGAAATCATTGGTGCCTGGTTTATTTTCTAGGCTTTATAGAAGGGGATGGTCATTTAGTTTTTATTTGTCTAAGAAAAGCTTCTTGTACACATCGTGGATTCATTTTGACCGCTCTCCTTAATAAAATATGATCTTCGGAAAGGGATTCTGCAATGTTATCGTCATGTCTACCTTGCACAGAATATTTTCTCATCTATTTCATAATTTGTCTCTAAATCAACTTTCTTGTTAAAAGTTTGCCGACTACAGCATTAGACTGCGAATTTAATTTCTTTCTTAATGACCCGGATAATATTAAAACAATGATTCACGGTTTTAATCCATTATAAATACTAAACCGCTACATCTGACACTCTGACAAGCTAAATCATTGAAGTTTTAGTTTAGTTGTGAAGGTACAAATAAAATTTCACCCCTATGAAAACACGGGAAGGAATGGGTACAAGCAAGGTGAACAGCTCTTCTTTGCTTAGCGTGACCGACTAGAACAAGATGTTAAAATGGTTAAAGATATTCACTCTGCATTTCTAATTTTAGTATTGAATTCAAATCATGAACCTCATTCTGATCAAAAGCATCCTCACATCATCAGGTTGGAGTCAGAGACCAAGTGTACAACGTCAAAACAGAGTTAAAACTAATAGGGGTCAAGTTATTACGTCTTCCTCATTAGTTCCTACAATTAAACTTGACTCTGATACTAAAAAATTTAAAAATATATGGCTATGCATTACAAATTTCAGCATACTTCAGTCATAAAAATAGTGTTTTAATGTAAACAAGTCGAGCTGAATTTATTGCTAACTTTTGTATACTGTGATTAAAAATTATTTTCAAAATTTCGAGGACTCATAATATGAGAACAAATTTCTCCAAACGCTCATTGTACGTGACTAGGATGTTCTTAATTCTGAGCATTATATTTTGAGAGAAGGACGAGAAAAGACTAGATGAAGAGGATGAAGTGGTGTGGCGTAAAAGTAAGAGACGAAACTTTCTCCCGTGTGTAATGTGTGTCTTGTCGGTCGCGTGTGGGATGAGGAAAGGCGGCGTGTCGTGTATAAGTATGTAGAAGGCTAATATGAATAGTAAAAATTAATATGCATCAGTGGTGAATCTGCATTTTCTTTTCTCTCTCATCCACACTCCTCTCCTTCACCCGTACGTCAACCAAGTCTTAGCCACAATATTGATCAGCAGATGCAGAAGGAAGGAACCCAGGCATTTGCACAACTGTGCTCAGAATAAAGTTCATTTTCTTTCCTCTCTTTCCCATTCGTCCACACAAAACACACGCTCTGTCTTTCCCATCCTATACAAATACACTATGCAAATTTTCTTCATTCTACTACTACTACATCAGTCCGTAACAAACACATTGGGCTATAGCTTATAACAAAAAGACAGCTAATTCAACATTTCATCAGAGCATAAACCAACCAAATAGGACTATAGTACATGGCAACTACACCCCTTTGATTTCTCTAGAATAATTTAACTAATTTTTGTAATTATAAATATTTGGTAATATTCGAATTGTCCATTGTGATGGATGTAATATTGAAAAAATAATTAACTCGTTTGGGCAAAGCCTGCAGAATTCCGAACAAAATATGTATATGGGGCATTGTGAGATACGAATAACTTTGGCTCCCGTTATCCACTTCCAAGTAATTTTGGGAGGTTTCATTTTTTTAGAGAGCCTTCCTTTCTAAAAATCGAACCATAATAAAACAATTTCATGTCTATACTTGTGTCTTTTATGTCAATATAATAAAACTACCCTTCGTACTCTGCCTGCTTACGTAGTGCACTAACTGTATCCCAATTCCTAAGATCTCTCTCCCATTAAACCATGACAAAGTTATATTGGTCACTTGAATTTCCTCAATCTCCTCTTCTCATGTACGTAAGATTTATTTGCCTGTTGAAAGAGCATTGGGCAGGTCAAGACGAGGTTTACGATTGACACTTTGTGAGAACAAGGAGGAAAGAGGAATCCAGAAAACCAAAACAGTTCACCTGTCTATCATAGATCACCTTTTCTATCTTTTAGTCAGGTACGTATGTATGTGAAGTACGTACGTACGTACATGAGTGAATAGGAAGACTGAGAGGACCCAACTCATGTTCCAAGATTCACAGCACTGCACCGCACTTTTGCATTGTAACTTTTCGTATCTTCTTCACTACAACATTGTTAGCCAGGTCCCCTCTCAACAGGTCCTCTGTACGTATTATTGCATCTCCCGGACTATCTGTCCTGTCCTTTCATTTATGACTACATCCCTCTGTCTCTTCTGCTCTCTCCCTGTGTGTTCAACACACTTAAGACAAGACTACAGGTTACAAACTACTACTACTGCTATAAACCCAGTTGAATCGTTCGGAAAAGTCTCACACACGTTCTTCACATCTATCCCACAATCTTATCTCCAAAAATCCTTTACTCTGTTTTGATACTCCCTGGACAGACCTAACTGTGCTCCGATTGTTTCTGAATTCTGCGGACAGAACCCAATTTCCACTACAGACAGATAGAAACGTGCCGGTTCGGGGACAAACCACAGAGTACCGTACATGTGTGTTTATTTTTACTTGACACGTTCCATCCAAACGACATTAGTTTCGACTTTAACTTCCAAAAGAAAAATTGTATTGAGTGAATCTCCCCACGCTTCATAAACAATTAGTTTTTTCCTACTTGACACCTTCGCGCCTTTGAGGATAATTATTCTCAGGAGTCCAAAAAATTCCAAACTTTCTTTGGCTACAATTGCGAACGTTTTGTAGCCCATTCAAGCCTTAAAAACTACAAGTATAGTGCTATCAAAATTTTTAATCATTTTCTAAAAAAGCTTGATCTGGTTGAAAGAGACAAATAGTGACACTTTAAACTGAAAAACACGTGTGATATTTGTGCCGGTGCCGGTCTTGAAAGAACTCGATCATCATCATCCTTTACATGGAAGTCGTTGCTTAGCTTGTCCGTCCGTCCGACCTGTTACATGTGTGGAAATGATGGGAGACTTTGACACGGTTAAAAAGTTTCCTCGCCTGCTTGGCCTTTTTCCGTGTGAGTGATACGACGACTCGTCCTCATAGTAGTAGTAGTTAAAGAATATTTTATAATCAAACGTGAATACTGAGAAGAAAAGAAGAGCAGGGACAAATACAGTCAAGTGTGAACACAAGTCTTGAAGAAAAATTCTAGGCCGCCCGACAATAAAATAGGTAGGTAAATAAACAACATTGAATACACTCTTACACTCAAATTGTATATAAAATGGGAAAAGACTATTTATATTCTGTGTGCGTATGACATGTCAGATCATCCCATGCATGCAAGCTTAGCTTTTGGCTCAGGTGCATGCACACGTATTTAGCAACGCAACCTCTTTTTGAAACGACACATCATGTTACCATCATCATTATTCGCTTGAAAAAAAAGTCTCATATACTACTACATCTACTATTTATTGTCCGTCAAGAGTTTTGCTGAAGAATGCGCATGAGAAATTACTTCTTGACTCGATAAACTGGTGAGGAAATCCTGACATGGATGGTCATGGATTTCGCTCTTTAAACCAAGTGACATGAGTGAACACTACATGTTTTATAAAAGGATCATAATAATAATAGGGGATTTATGTGATGATTTGTTGTTCAGTCATATATCTTCTCGGTAATGGGACACATCCGCTTTCAACTACGATGCACAATTTTTACTTTTATTGCAAGTGTTGGGCTTCGAATTACTGGAAACTTCGTCCGTTTATAAAATCATACAGGTCTCTGACGTAGTACATTGCAGATTGAAGGTTTGCCTTCTAATCTTTTCCTTTTCTTCTTGAGTCACGCCAGCGATTCTAGTGCAGAAGAAACTATTTAATTGAAGAAATTTGAGTTATTTTTAAAATATTTATTCATTATACTCAATATATGAAAATATTCTGCTTTTATTGCACATGTTCATTACAGTTGATCGTTTTTAGAAAGTAATGATTCCAAATAATGTACAGGGTGGGTGTGCATAAATTAGTTTACAAAATTCCCTAAAGTCATCTCTGAGCGAATTTCCTTATTCCTTCCGGGTGGCTAGGACTTTAACGTTCGTATACATGTACATGGGTGCAATTTACAATAAGTAAATTATTCTGAGCTGGCTCCTGGCATCTAGGACTTATGACGAAGGGAATAGGCGTTATATGTACGAATGTCTGGATTTAAATGAATGAATGCACGTGAGGAAGGAAATTCAAGTTATTAAAGGTTAAAATGGAAAGGAGATTGGGGAGAGAGACGGAGAAAGTGAAGAAAGAAGGATGAGAACAGAGTGTGAAGGGGTAGTAGCTGAGCTCCATGAGTCTCACACGGACACAACCGTGTATGTAAATGTAAATGGGTAGACGAAGAAAATGGAAATGAGGGAAGACAAGGGAAAAGAGAAGAGAAGAAGAAGAAGAGTGAATGTCTATGTGTGTGGAAGAAATTAATGCAAAAGTAATTCGGAGAGTAGAAAACAGGGAGTTCACCGTCGTCAGTTCAAAATGCATGCCTGAGCTGAGCATCTGTAGCCTTGCATGCATTTTCATGATTTCTATCCCAACCCATGGTCGTGGGTTCCACATCCTTATTTGCATACATGCTCGCATGGAGGTTTAGTCTTCTAGCCCAAGTCAGGCCAGGCCAAGGCGGAGAGAGACAGATGCAGATGTGAGTATCGAAATATCTAGGGAAAGTGTACCTTAGTATGTACGTAGGAAATTCGGAGGAGAAAAGCACCGGGTGAAATAATCAAGCCTTTTCCTCTCATTCCGCCCAACCACCACCCAAGTAGTAGACAAAGCTCAGTCAGAGTTCAACTCCTATAATCTCTGACAAAATAATTAATCCCACACGCGCTCCTTGCCCATGCAAAGGGGAAATGAGGGAAAGAGAAAACTTGGACGCGGCGTTACACACGTTATTGTCACACTTCCCACTCTCATCTCTTGGAATTTACCAAACGATTATGCACCCATTCGACGAATACATTTACAACTATTCTACTTTCTACTACTCCCTCCGATTTCCTCTACGCTTTTAAACTCAACGTCTTTTCCATTTTCATCTCAAGGAGACCCGCACGCCTGCCTGCCTGCCCGGACGAATGGACAGAGTCTTGGACGGGGCCCGGCAGAGAAGGAAGGAATTCATTAGTCCTCTTTTAAACCCTCTCATTCAAAGTATCCTTTTAAAATGGACAATCAGAATGAAGACGGGCTTCCGCTCTACCTAATAGCATGTCGTATTGTTAAATGGTGAACATTTGTCCGAATTGTGCTCAAGGATCCACGCATTTACTAATTACAACTAACTTGCTAACAATATTTGCTTTGCAGAAGGGTGTCCAATTTTGAAACTAATCTTTAATCTCTGGGCGAGCTTATAGCATTATCGTTCATGCTATATTTTGATGAATTTTTAGAAATCATATTTGGAAGATTAATTTTGAACGCTTATTCATGAGTGAGACTAAAAGAAGTAATGATTTAATTTCTTAGTACCATGCATGCTTTTCTTATTCTCTGTCTAAAATGTTGTGAAAGTATTATTTTGCTAGAAGTGTAGGGGGTGAAGTATAGGATATAAAATCAGGGAGGGTGGTTGAAGAGGTTGGTTGGGAGAAAAGTTCTTCTTTTGTCTAAAGAAGAAGTGAGATGCTGCTTGAGATGTGAAGAGTAAATGGGAAGTAAAATGAAGGGAAGAAAAGGAAGTGGAGTGGAGTGAAAGGACACATGGATCCATAGAGTTTCTCGGATTAAGTGCGTCTCCCTGTGAAAATTCCTCTAGTCTGATGTATGGTAATTATTGCCAACTCCCACTTACACTCAACTCCACTCTTTCGAATGCATAAATAGAGCCTCTCTTCAACCTTGTGTAATACTAAGCTCCTCAGCTGACTCCATCCTTCCGAGACGGGAATAATGTAGCTGTAGCTCTAGCTAGCTGCTACACAACTAACTCAGCATAGAAAGGGTTTCACATATAACCAACCAACCCTGCTGCCTGCCTACAATGGAACACCGAATTCCAGAGTCTGGGAAGTGCACCCCTCAATTTCATTCCATTACATTTGAACGCCTGGTTCTAAAGCTAAGCTAGCTAGCTACCTTTCTCCGTACAAGTAATAGTTAGTAATGCTACTCTTCCCATTTCCTCCAAAAGGTTAGTTAGAACAAAATCTGCTCCTGCCCTACCCATATCCGTAATATGACACATGGTGCAACCACTTCTAGAGTCAGTATTACATTTCAGAATGTATCCAGGCATTATGTAAAGCTCATATACTTCTTCCTTATTAGTTTAATGGCAATACATGTGCGATCAAGGTGAAAGTCTTGTGACTTTACTTAGAATGTGTAAGATTTTCATGTCAATGCATGCTTGAGTTCACATAGATAAGTACGAAGAAGATAATTGACGTTATACGTCTGCATACTTAGCTGAAATTCATATAACCCCAAAATGTACTTTTATGAGATTCTGTACATTGGATGGCGAAACAATGATATTATAAGGTTTAGCATTTATTTTGAGAATTTACGTTAAAATTTGACATGTACTATAACAGTCCACTGATTCAACACTGGGCTAACAGATCCCGTCTGTTTGGCATAATGTAAGCTGACTTCATTTTAATTAAATTAGCAAAGAGTATAAATTGGTCGTTGATTCTCAGATTAAATCACGGTTGTTTAGTACAATTGAGTTAGATAAGGATTTATAGAGTCGTGGGAAATGGAAATCTATTCTGTAAATAATTGGACTTTGTTTTAAATGATAAACCTAAATTGTTTTTGAGAGTTGTGCCGTGTCGCGGGGAATGCTCGAGTGATCGTAAGGTCTTTGAATGAAGGAAAGTATGGACGTGTTGTACGATGCTGGTATGATGAAAGTTCATTCCGTCGGGGTTGGTTCTTCCTTCCTGCTGGCTTATAATGAGCTTTGCATCAGGAGCAAACAGACATCAAGTGAACTCTTTCAAATGCCGCGACCGTCCTCATCGGACGCATCCATACGTGCGTGCATACGTAATACTAATACTAATGCTGTGGACGAGCAAAGCACACAAAATATGAGGGAGACGGCAGAGAGCATCATTAATTTTGGGGAAAACAAAAGGGACAATTGGGCTCTGAAAATCGTCGTCAGAACCAGAACCGACCAGAAACTTATTAATGTTTATAAAGGAGAATTTAAACGTGTATGGATGCATGCCCAACCCAACCCATGCTGCCATGCCACGATTGTTCAGACAAAAGGGAAAACTCACATCATGCAATCCATGGGCCTTTCCACCACAGACACAGACAGATAGACATAACCATGCAAGACACGACACGACGAGACTCCTCTCCGTCTGTCCTTCATTAGATTTGTCCAGAATGAAGAAAGGGGGATACGAAGGCACATGGACAGATCCAATACACGCAAAATTTGCGTTATGATGTATTTATAAACAGGAGAGTCGGTGTTGTGCACTAGGTTTTAATTATTAAAAATTGCACGTGTATATTACTCCCAGAGACAAGAGCACCTTTTGTTTTTGTAGACATTGGAAATCTATTACTTTGTTAAATGATCCATTGCATGCTCAAACAAATGCAGAAATGATCCACAGAGTAGTGCAAATATGTGTTCTTTTCTAAATCCATGTCTCAGAATGTAATCGTGCAATTTGATATATTAAAAGCACCCATTTGACCATTACGTCTTCGTCTGTGGATAAGGGAACAATGCAATTTTCGTCTTTTAGTTTTATCCTACTTCTTAAATGCAAAGAAGAGAATTTCCACTACTATTGGCACTGCTGTCTTCAAAGCAAGGCCAATTTCTTGCTGCTCTCATTGGGTAACGGAATTCAATGAACGACTATTGAATGCATGCAGATGGAGAATAGCATTTTACCGTTACGTCCACATCGTGATTCCATTTTAGTATTAAGTATATGCTCCTAATAATAGCAGCTTGCAAGCATTTGACGAATTACAATACTTCTGCAACATAATTTTCAAACCAATTCTAAAGTAAAGTACAATTAGAGCCAAGAACTCGATATGACAAACAGTCTAAAATTGTTCAACTGTTTTTAATACATCGCATCAATGACATTAAAGGAAATTATAAAATATAATTTTAAAAAACTTGACTGTAGCGAACGACGCGTTGGAGAGAACATGAGGGCATTGATTTTTCCTAATTAATGAGAGACACCGCTAAGGCTTTGGCTTTGCTACTATGTCGTCTCGCATCCCCCTCGCTGTTTTCATTTTAGGAAAAAGAGAAAGACTAGCTTTCCCTCAGTATTATTTACACAGTCTGAATGCACTCACACATGCCTGACTAAATACACATACGTAGGATATAGGAGTAAGAAGTGTTAGTTCCGTTGCACTGCACCGTACTTTACTTTGGATGGAATCTAGACGGGCTCACTCATCTTCGGCATTCCCGGTCCCGGGTCTAAATTTCACCTCTTTCACTCTCTCTTCTTTAGAGAGGGAAAATATCTGTACAGAAGGCAGAGGCAGATTCACACACTCCGGGTTTTAAGTTTTTGTGGGCGGCGCGTGCGTTCTTCATATCTATTGTCTAATCGGATTCATTAACTTTGGGTTCTCAGGAATGCGTTGTTGACGTTCCCCCCTTTTCCTTCTTCCTCCAAAAGTAAAGTGAGACAGCCAAGCCAAGGCAAGCCTGGCCAGGGCAGGAAACCCTATGCCTTACAAATGTATACACACTACTTCTTCTACCCCTTCCTTTCCATACACATTGTACTACTACTAAGGCCGGATTCAAACTTTACTCACATTCACATACACACGTCTGACTCTGACTCTCACTCATTCCTTTCTCTCATTTCAGTCTCACACATCAACATCACACTGCCACAACACAAACTAAAAACTCCTTCTTCTCTTGTTTTTCCTCAATTCTCCATCTCATCCATCCTTTTCCTCAGATCTGTCTCACTTTGCCTCATACCGCGTGTCTGCTCTGGTCAAACCGGCTTTCCCATCCAACTTTCCCCTTTCCCTTCTTCCTTTTTCCACACAAAACAATGTGGCACAACTCAACTTTCAACTCAAATACCTCAAACTACACACAATTCTACCTCAAAATATAAGTATTAAGAATTCAAGTGCTCTACAAGTGAATTATTGTATACGATAACAAAGACTGAACTAAAATATTGTCTAAGAAAAAAATTGATAATCAAATTACTATCTTGAACTAAAATGCACATTTGCAATCAAAACGGGTAAATAAACGGGTTTAAAAAGTGAAACATACTTTACGTACGCAAGTAAAACGGGTCTCTACACAATTTATATTGAAAACGGGTTACAAGGAAGGACTGCCTACGACTAATGAACTAATAAAACTACCTCATAAACTACATTTGCCTAGATAAAGTTAGAACAAACTATAGCAAGGTTAAGAAGATACTTACGGTCTGAATCTGTCTTGGCCGCCAAAAGTGAAAGTTTATAGAAAGAAAGTCTTGAACGGAACTTGGAGGCGTGGGTCCGGATGAAATCTCAAGTTCAAGTTGATCGTTTGGGGAGAACAAGGAAGTGGCTGTTGGTGGTGGTGCCGGTAGTGAGGAGAGAGAATAAAAAAAGGAAGGAGGACACTCAGCTGAGAATTCAAAAAGCGACTAACCGAAAAGTTGGAGTCGGTGGTCGGCTTTGAAGAAAAGGAGACCTTTCTTCCTCTACTACTTCTTACTTTCTTACTTACTTCTTCTTACTTACGGAGAAAGAAAGAAAGAAAGAAAGAAGGAAGACCTAGGAGCTTGGTGGTTGGTTCGACCACCCAACTTTCCAAAAGAGTAAGCTCACATCACACTCCTTCTTTTCTTTTTCCGTCCCATCCGAGGATAAAAGACTCTTTTATAATGTGGTGGCTAATGCTCCTAAGTAGTCAACATGAACTGCCTGGATTTTAGCCTCGTATGCATGCATGCATGCATTCTAAATTGCTTGTTTTAGGACACGGCCAACTTAAGGGAAAAGAGGAAGTGGACTACTAGGGAAAGGGAACTAAACTGGTAGAGAGAAAAAAATGAGAAAAGAATTGAATCGATAAACACTTCGTAGTGCGCTAGTCTTTTTTTCATTCACTTGAATCGTGTATGTGAAAGCGGCGCCGGTGGCTTTGGCTCGCACACACACTTTCATTTTTATAGCTAAACAGAGAACGGAGAACACTTTTATCTGATCATCACATCAGGAAGGATGTCGGTAATTCAGGAGTACTTTCCAACGGTGGAATGGATTCCTCACTTAATTGAATACTTAATCCGTCATTTCATCAAAAACATTTTCACTGGTAACGCTTTGCTTAAAATTTGATAATTAAATCCATATTCGAAAGGTTTAAGCTCTTAGGCCAATACAACATCAAAAGCATCAAAAGTTAGGTCACAAAATTGTAACTAGCATAATTAACTAAAACAGAATTTCATTAAAACATTTCTATTCCTATTTGAATACGTTGCTGCTTAAATAAATTAAGTATGAAATCTAATAGAATTAGCGCCTTCCAAAAACCACGATTGGATTAAAGCAAAAGCCCGTGTGGTTTGTGTGAAAAGGGTTCAGTTCAGTGTTGGTTGTAAGTTCACTTTGCATTTGGTCAGTTGAAGTTTATCTGAGGACTGGGGATTAGTTTGAATAAACAAGAGTGAGGAACAAGGGAATTGGATAAGTGTGAATAGCAGGAGCAGCATACACAATACATACTAAAAGATAATCCCCATTTCCCCACCATACGCATACTTTCAAATCCAAAAGGCGAAAGCAAAGCATGGCAAAGCAAAGCAATTGACTGTGTGTGTGGTTCTCTTTTCGGTGAAATTGAAATGAAAGGATGGCATGGCGGACAGTTGAGTTGGCCCTAAAAGGGATTACAAGTCGAATAAGTGATTCGGTTGGGCATCACACACACAAACACATTATTCCTCGTTTCATTCTTGATAGTTTATCTCTTCTTTTCCTCGGTTCGCTTTCGTCTGCCCGTTGTATCAGATTGCATGACATGAAGCATCAGATAGCTAATTGACTATAAATTAATGTCTAAACTCCTCGCGTGAGTTACTAACGCTCTCTATCTCTCTCAATCCCACTCGACTCAGCCAGTCCTGTTGATCTGTGTGTTTCTCCCCGTGTCGTGTCCACCATCCTCGTTCTTTTATTGGCAATATTATTCCTCACTCCACTTATAGACAGGCAGGCAGGCAGGTTGCATGTTCCTAAAACAGTCGTTGAGTAATCTGAGTGGACATTCACTCTGTCCTAATTATCGGCTACTGGTTTCACAACTTTGGCCGAATAAGAATACTTGTAAAAAAAATAAACCAAATATGTAGATAATTTGAATTTTCTTGACTGGTTGAACAAGGAACCTCAAATATGGGCATTTTGTGCGTATTAGTTTTGCTATGCGCTATAAAAGATATTTTTACATGCCTGACCACCACGGTACGATCGTGGTTAGAATATGTTTCCATAAAAAACTTTACTCACGAGCAAAATTATTGTGTGAAATCCAAATACTTTCATGATACACGTACATCAGAAACTTTTGCTACGTTTACTTAAGGTGTTGCTTTGTTCTTGGTTTGGCTAATGAATGCAATCATTTTTTAACTACTCAATTTCCAATAAATTCTTACAACTTTGTTAATACTTTTTGCTGAACAATGAATCGCATTCTTGGCAAGAACTGAGGACAGGAGAAACCTTTGAACGCTATTAATTAATCCAAAGAAGCCCTAGTCGCGTCGTGATGTGAGTGGTGTATGTAGTGTAATTTTCAATTAAATCATGGTTTATTAAGATCCTATGCCCTGGGCAAAGGCAACGGCAAAGTCAGAGCAGAGCAGAGTGGTTGTTGTATGACAAGACCCGACCGACTCCTGGGCTAGGTTGGCTTTAGTTTTGAATTGAATACCCTCATGAATTGATAGGAGAGAGAAAGTGAATGGATTCAACTGGAAGGAAAAGGCATTGTATTTTGGAAAATTGAAATCAACCGAGCTAATTAAGGTTATCAGCCTATAATGCAATGTATGTTTGCATACATTCACGACTCCTTTCCCTCAAATTCATTGAAATATCAACGAGGGAAATGCTGGTCTTGGGTTCTTGGTAGAGTTCCTCTTCTCTTTAGCCCGCACCAACCACAATAATCCAAACTTTCTCGGTTTGACTTATCAGAAGGCATTTATGACTCACCTAATTATACGCATAAAATTACAATGCATTCAAATTCAGCCCTCTTTCTCTTTCCTAATGTATTATTTCAGGAGCCACCTTGGTATTTAAAGGGTGGATGTGTGATATGAGAAAGCCTCGTCCCATGCATTCATTATACATCACGTACATCCACCCAACTAAGGAGAGAACGTTTATAATAATAGGTTTTCGCCTTCTCTTTTCTTTCCTACTCGTGTACTCCCTATTTCTATTATATTCTACTGGGTGCCAGTGTCCCCTGGTGCTTTGGTCAGCTGAATTGGCGACTAAGGTTCTTTTTCTAGAGTCTCGTTAGAACCCAATGATTATTCAGTGTAGAAATACTTGACAATACATGACAAAATGACCAAAAAATAAATACAAATAAGTTTCTTCTAACAAAGCAGAACTAACTTAGTTGGTAATCGTAATTAATTCAAAATTTTACAAACCACTATTTCCTTTCGTTAAGTATTCCTAAGCAGCAAGATAAATTCTCCCCAAATATAAATTTGGATGCATTTCCCTTATCAAATCGGAATGAAATAAGACATAAACTATGAGGGGTGAGATAATCAGAGTAGGAGCAACTCATACAAGCTCATTCTACTTGATTACGCCCAAATCTCTGATCTATTTCAATAAATTACACAGAATTCTTGCATGGATCCCACCAAACTCTGGTCTGGCTAAAATTTAATTTTCATGTTCATTCCACATTGATATAAAATTTTACAGGCTCACATCCCTTCCCTGGCTGCTTTAGATGTAGTACGTAGTATATTGTAAGGATTTCATTATTCATGAAGAGAGAAGGGCTATTAGATAAAATCAATGCAACGTGGGTTGAGGGCTAGACACTTACTACTCGTACTACTCCTTGCTGCTGCACTTTAAAAGACAAAAGGAGAAAGAGAAAAGAGAGTATCTTCTGTAGCTGAAACAAGGGTCCAAAACTTGTGTATTCCTTTTTCCTTAATGCAATCGAGCACGTACACGTACGTTACGTAGCTAATAAGAAAGAGAATGAGTTGAGTGTGTGTAAAATGTACAAATACAACTTCAACCCTTTCACTTTCACTGTTTTCACTATCTTTCGTACATGGAAAGAAAACATGGGAAGATACGTAGATGAATGTTACAAACTTTTCTTATACAGAACCTCTTCAACCCACATGCCTTGCCTTCGTTGCAGGCATATCACAATAGAAGGGATTTTTTTTTAAATTGTGAGTCAAACACAACAAATTCAATTAATTCATATTGGTCACAAGATGCAGGGATAAATTAAAAATCATTTCTTTGCCCTGTCTGACTAATAGGGTCCAAAAGTATAAACACTTGCAAGCATGGCAAGACAAGGCTTAGCTTTACCCTTTTAGCATTTGCATGCATTCAATGAATAGGCAGAGACGGAGGGAGGTGAGGTAAGGGTGAAATATAAAATTCCGCATGAAAGGAAGTGAAGAAAACCAAGAAAGGATATTAGCCTTCTCATAAACTCGGAGCGCGGATATCATCGGATACCGGGTCGGTCGGTTAAGACTTGGCGTGTGGATGTCGAAGAAATTGAGACATACGTACATACTGGCTCCTTATTCATAGTTCATATTAGAACTCGTATTTGCACACTCCTGCTCCAACGGCATCGGAACATTACTCATGAGTCGTCAGTCATGTACGCTGAATTAAGACTCTAGGGTTGGGATGAAAGAGTGAAATGAGTTATACAACATGCAAGTGCATTGCATTGCATTGCATGCCCATACCCATACCATATCTATTCTCACACAAGTCTGATTTTAATTGAATTTTACAGAAAGAGAGAGAGGAGGAGAGAAGAGGAAGGAAGAAGAGTGGAGAGAGCGGGACTAATTAATAATCGATAATGGCTTCTTCAACTCCTTCACTGTCTAAAACATCAAATCCTCCATTGTCTTCTTCAACTCGACTGATTCCTCACCAGCCTCAATTCATGCAGGAAACCGGGACTCAGCATCAGCATCATCGTAGCAGCCCCTATGAAAAAAAATTAGTAAAAATCCAAAACACACAATTCATCGGAGAGAATTTAATGCCGATTAATTTCTCCTCCTCAAGCTCATCAACAAACTCAGAGTTAGAAATGAGTAAAATCCTCCTTGAGGGCCAAAGGAATCGAAGAAAATCATCTAGGATTCTTAGAGGATTGAGTCCTGCTCCAACGAACACTTCAGTCTCAATGAGTTATCCGGCTTTATCTTCGGAAACAGCAGCCCAACCAACTACTGGATCTGGATCAGGCTCTATAGTCCTTCATCCAACAATTACAAATTCCAATTATCATTTGAAATGGAATGACCATGTCAATTCAACCGTGTCTGCAATTCAATGTCTCCTTGCAAATGAGACATTTGTAGACGTAACTTTAGTCTGTGATGAAAATATTGGGAATGAAAATAATAGTCACAAAAATAAATCTGAGAAAAATATGATCAATGGGAGTTACAACAACAATAACAGAAAAATTGCAAGTCGTCATCGCAGATTTCAACAGAAGGAAGATTTGGATGAAGACGACGAGGAAGCTAATTTTGGAGATGAAGATGATGAAGACGACTTGGAGGAGGGTGAATTATGGAATCACACGACACCAAGAAAGTCAAATCACTATCAAATCAAACTCAAGGCACACAAAATCATCCTTTCTACTTGTAGCGAATACTTTAGAAAGATTTTTTCAGAGAATCCATGCAAACACCCTGTGATTGTATTGAAGGACTTTCAAGAATGGGAAGTTCGCTCACTCCTTGACTTTATGTATAAGGGTCAAATAAATGTTCGCCCAGATCGTTTGGACACCTTGATGAAAGCTGCCGATGCTCTTCAGGTAAATCCCAGGTTTTAATATCTTAGGCTAAATTGCGAATCAATGCTGCTGAAAATCATTAAAAATTAGGACCAAAATGGCATATACATTTTGCTGTCGCAAAAATAATAATTTTTCTGCAAGTGGTCTTTTCTACTGTATATTAGTCGTTGGCCATTTTTTCATTTGGAAAGCACAGAGAGAAAATGAATACTTGGGTTATGTTGTTTAGAATAATTTTCTTTTGGTTAGGCCGCCGGGTGATATTCAGACAGGAAGACGTCAAGCGAGTTAGTGGAATCGGGTAGAGAGAGTGAGTGAAATTCACTTTTGAGGTCGGGTTGTTTCATTCACATAGCATAGAACAACACAGCACAGAGGAATGGGCTTTATGTTTATCTTCCTTCTATTTAAAAGCCACTGCCATTTACTCCCTTCTACTTCTCATTACTACCTTCTCCTTTAAATGAAATCATCAAGCGGAAACTTTGTGTCCTCAGTCTTCAAAACCAAATCATATGACGATGATGATGAGGAGACAAGCCTAGAGCTGAGATCATGTCATGCATATGGTCCATCTATCCTCTTGTTCCCTTCCAAATTTGTTTAGCTAGCCTCAACAATACAACACCGCGGAAGGAAATTGGCACTCGACTGACTACATGTTCCTTCATTACACAATTTATGAGCTAATAATATTAGCAATAGCTCAAAATCAAATTTCCATTTTCCTACACTAGTTTCCGTCCACAGCATAGCGGTGAATGTAAAGTGCAAAAGGATTAATGTTGCCCCGTCAAGTCAATCTTTGATTTTAGTCCTCCTTCTCTACCTTTGCTTTGTTTGCCTTTAATGTACAGGACAGGTTGATAGAAAAGCAAAGCAAAGCTCTGGCTAATCAAATATCTTCATTTATTGTTTGACATTTGGTTTTGAATAAGTAAAGGAACGAACTTGGTGTGATGTTTAACTTTTCAATTTAAAATGTGTATAATTCAGATGACAATCTTTGGATGTAAATTTACAAATTGTGGACTTGACATGTTAGGAGTTGAAATTATAAATTTCACGTGAGAATGGGCTCTGTTTCGAAACCTTTAATTTAAAAATCACAACTTTGCATTTCCGACATTAAAAATTTACTCTGGCTGAGTTTGAATCCTAAACCCAGCAATTTTATGAATATAATACCTCTGCATATGGTTGTAATAGAATTAAAACCTTTTGGGAAGGCCGTGAAATTGAATACACTAGGGGAAAGGCGAATATTAGTTCCATTTGAATTTGATTGGTTAGAAAGGATTTTGATTCTATGTAGTCCAGGGAAACATGTCAGGAGTTGAAATTATAAATTTCACGTGAGAATGGGCTCTGTTTCGAAACCTTTAATTTAAAAATCACAAGTTTGCATTTCCAACATTAAAAATTTACTCTGGCTGAGTTTGAATCCTAAACCCAGCAATTTTATGAAAATAATACCTCTGCATATGGCTGTAATAGAATTAAGACCTTTTGGGAAGGCCGTGAAATTGAATACACTAGGGGAAAGGCGAATATTAGTTCCATTTGAATTTGATTGGTTAGAAAGGATTTTGATTCTATGTAGTCCAGGGAATACGTAGAGGAACCCAAGTAAGTAGGAGATAAGAGGTCTATCTACTATTAACTGATTTATCATACAGTCCTCACTCTCCTCCACCTTTTAAGCTGAGGGAAAGTTTAGACTTCTTGGTGAAATTCACGAGTAATGACTAAGGAAGAGAAATATTCCCACATAGAACAGAGGCACGCAAAGTCGGGCCCTATTCTCAACATGATTATGAATATGCACAGGAGAATGGGGTAGTAGTAGAGAAGAAGAGACTGATGATGATTAACTGTTGTCTCTGTCTGTAGCTACATTTCAAATGAATTATTTTATGCTTGAGACCTATGACTCTTCTGGCTTTAACTAAAGTAACTATAAGTCTCAAGCTTTCCGAATTATCGGATTCCCTCTTGCTTTGCTTTGGCGGAGAACTTCTCCATTTATTCCATTGAGTCTTGCATAGGTGAGATGAAACTTATACACACTCTACGTTATTAGTCTTCCTGTACTCACTCATGGCAGAACCATATTCCAAGACATTTTGGGTGTATCAAAAATGTATCACTTATCTTTACCCCCAGCATAGTGCTAACTCCAGAGAAATCCAGTTTTCACTCGGTTTAATTTAATTTCGTCCACCAGAAACCAGACTTAGTTGATTGACATGATTTCGTTAAATGATAAACAGGGGCATTCTAAACAATTATTATTTCTGGGTTTCAAAGCCAGGGACTTGTGCACTTGTGCGTTGTGTCAGGAATTAGTTGTATTCCTTGTGCTGCTGCTGCTGACTGTTTAAACGCGATACCCCCTTTTCCTATATGTATTCAACGGATTCACAAACAGAGTGTGGATCCATTATGACATTACTCGGTTTAAGGAACAAAGTTATATGATAAGCTGATTATCTTTGAGTCAAGAGAGTTTGGGAATTGCAACTCTTGATTCCCATTCCGTTTTCCCTGTGCAATGCATTGCAATGATGGGAGTATGGGGTATTTAGAAAGCAATATGGAAATTGATCTTTGGCTCAATTCACTTAGCTCATAACTCTAGGGGATCATTGCATTGCATTTCTACTGAGAATTACTTACGCCTGCCTCGCAGTTATTTAAGCAAAGAACACTAGAATAATTTCTGAGTTAGGAAATTAATTAATTTGGTCAAAAACTAATTTTTTCTGTATTAAGATTATTGCTAACGTACATAAGGCAAAAGTTAAAAGTAGCTTAGAAAATCAAAGCTGAATTTTGATGTTTTGTTTTGTTGTATTTAGATTCGAGGTTTAAGAGAATGCATAGAGAAGTCTGAGGAATGGGCTAAAATGAGAGAGACGGGAAGAGAGCAAAGGATGATTGAGGGCGGTTCAGATAATGAGGATTGAGTCACTAGAGGCTAAGACCCGGGTGCTTAACCGCACCAGTGACAACAACACAAAGCTCTTGATTCCAACTAGCATCAGCATCAGTAGTAGTAGCAGTCATCCTCATTCTCGGAAACAGAGTCTCGGAGTGGATAATGAGAGTGGACCTTCATCACCCAAACTATTGAATTTGTCAATGAGTGGAGGAGAAAGCATGATGATGATGAGAACGAGTCCTCCTCACCTCAATATTCATCCTATGGAAGGAACCGATGGACCACAAACCTCAATCGTACATCAAACTGCTCCCACTCCCACTCGGCTTAATAATAATCATCATCATCAAACGAATCCATCAGCTTCTTCACCCCCATTCCCACGGAGAAAACAGGTAAGTACATTTGGGTGCTTATACTTTGTATTCAGGTATCAATAATATTATTTAAAAAAGATTTAGTTTAAGCCTGCCTACGAAAATACGGAATACTTGAGCTGAATGCCTTGCTCTATTTAGGCTGTAGTCAAAAGATAACTTATTAGACCAAAATAGTGAGTATTAGCAGACTGAGTCCTTTGTAAATACTTAACGAGAGAGGAAACACACAAGACTAACGAAACTTAACTGCTTGAGATGCAAAATCTTAGTCAATAGGAGAAAAGTGCCTAGTGCCACCTTTCCTGATTTGTTCGGGTGGGTCCGTCCATCTGTCTCTGACTGTCTGAGCGGAACATATATACTACTACTAGTAGTTGGAACGAGTGTCGGTTTTCTTTGCAAACACTTATCTTAGCTAAGCAGGAGAATCCTCACTCATTCACTCATGATGCATGATGTGGTGGTAGTGATTATACAGTCAGAGACAGAGAGAGAAATGTATCGCCGCCTGCCTTCCCGTCCGTCCGTCCGTCTATCCTCCTTTGAATTTTAAATACATGAAGAGATAAAGTGCAAATCTGTGTTCACAATAATGGATCTTATTTATTCCTGTCCCTTTCTTTACCCTTAATTTTGCGACAAAATCAATTTATGGAAAACGTATGTAATTGACGTTCTGGTTTCATAATAATAGGGGAAACCATCAGCATCGGCTTTCCATATTCAAATTAGCTTACACTTTCCTGGAAATATTTTTAGGCAAGACCCAGGAGACGATCCGGTGATTTTGTAGCTCAGGATTTGAGAGTTATGGTCACTCCACCACCAACAATAGCTGGGGCAATGGAGATGCCTCCGACAAGTCAGGAATTAGCAGCTCTGCATGATTTCCACATTCATCATAACAATAACAAAATTCATGACTTTCCCCTGCTTGGGGGAAATGGGAAAGGAGGGTTTGATCGACCACCACATTTGAATCATTTAATTTCAAATCATTTTCTCAAGAATTGGGCAATCAGTGGAAATGGCTCGCCAATGCGAACACCGCCACATCCACATTCATCTGTAAGTCAAGGCACTTGGCTTGGATAATATTTTAAAAAGTTTTTCACGCCCCTTAAATTTATTGCAGCCTGTAAAACATGAACTTGACTCGGATGAGGAAACACCATCCCCAACGGATCGCTTTCGTTCGCCTCCAGGAACTCCAGGCAGTTCTCCATCTCCGATATTTGAAGCTAAACAGTTTGGAAGGGAGGGAACGCCACTTTATAACGATCCAATTTCAGGGTTGACATTTAAAACTTCACCCCCTTCGCCAAGCTTTTTTATGAATCTCAACAATGGTCACCCTTTGTTGAGCGGTGGGCATCACTCAGACTCTGAGAGCAATAATCCAGAATTGGCTTCAACTCCACCTTCAGTATTTTCTCCAGCTGGATTTCCACACAATGGTGGTGGGGGTGGAAATCATCACAATAATAGTTCAAGCCCTCATCATGGTCAGCAATGGCCTGGGTTACCAATGGGTCCAGCTCCAATCTTTGGGCGTCATAGGGCTCAGCACAGTGCACCACGTGGTGGTCCACCAAGGGCTTGGAGCAATGCTGATTTAACTGAAGCTCTACACAATGTTTGGAATAAAAAAATGACAACTTCACAGGTAAATTTGTTTGATTCAGTTTTTATGCAATTCAGTTTTAATTCAAATCCACCTGGTCAATATAACAAAAAATATCATGAAATTTAAAAATAATAAATGACTTTTAGTCAGAAATAATTAAATGTCAAATTTTAATTTGCATATGACGAATGCTCGCATAGAATAAAGAATTGTGTTTCTCCCTAGGCATCACGAATATTCGGGATCCCATACAACTCTCTGTTGATGTACGTACGGGGTAAGTACGGGAAATCACTCAAGCTGGACCTTCTAAAGAAAGGTTTGGATTTGGCTCTGGAGAACTCAAACAATGGAGGAGCTGCTAATTCCCTAAACAGTAATGGGGGTCCTCCACAACCATCAACCATCCCTGGGCTCAGTTCCACTTTAATTTCAAATAATAATAATAACAATAATAGAACAACTCCCCCATCAAGTCAGAGTCAGAAATCAAAGAGTCGTTCACACTACTCCAATTCAACTACTGCTGCTCCCGAAGACTCACCCCCTTCGGGCTTGACTCTGACACATTCTCACAGTGGTAACTTAGGACATAACGGTAACAGTAGTGGAGACAGAACGGATCCTCAGGATATTATTCCTCCTGGATTTAACCCATTCTCTGCAGTCAGCTCTATTTTCGGTGACTATCCTCCACCCTTTCCTTTCCCTCCCTCTGCACTCTCACACATTCTTCCTCCTGTCAATCATTTACCCATGGATAAAATCACTTTGACTCGCCGAAATGATGGGGACAAGTAAAATGGGCTACCCGCTAGCTAACCACCAATCTAACCGACCCATTAGAACAAAACTCAACAAAGACTGAGACATGTATACGAGCAACAAACTCTTATAAACTTCGACGAAAATGCAAGACGCATTCAAATATTTGTGATGATGAAATCAAGTATACGACGACGACAAGAAACCATACACGAGGTTCTTGAAAATAATTTAGATTTTTAGGCTACCGCTAGGAACAATTCGGAAAGAGTAAAGTTAATTAATTTTAAGATTATTTAGTTAGCCGATAAGATTTTGTCTTTGACTAAGATTGACGTTTTACTATGATAATTCTATCTATACCAGGAAACACCTGGGAACAAGGAACCGACTACCTCTCACTTCGGGTAACTCTTTGGGTCTAGAATAGCGTGATTTGTGCGTGTCTTGTATTAAGCGTGAATGAATGGAGTTTAGGAATGATTTGCAATTATTAGAACCTTCTTATTAAGGTTAAAGGTTACGAAAAGGTCTATTAAAACTGATTTTAAAGATACTGTTGATTTCATAGGAGAAAAATCTGGTATGAATGGAATAACCGCGGATTTGGGAATTTTTCCAATCCCGCCATGCCTCAAAATCTAACTGTTACAACCAATAAACCTACCTCAAACTTATTCGTGAATTAAATATAATTAATATTCACGACTACGTTCAATAACTAAGTAAAGTTTTCTACGCATCTAAGAACAAATCTCTTGGCTTAAGCTTCCTCTTGTTAATCCTAGCACTCCTCCAAAATCCCTGTGGTTAGTTTATGCCAAGCAATTTTTGCGCAAAATTTTAGCATTTTCCCTCTTCTCTGCACACTTATTTTGAAATGACGTTTTTCTCATTCCAAGTTATGTCCTATCCTTTTCTCCCTCTGGTTCCTCTCAACGTTATGCCTTGAGAGCTGCTGGCTGCTGCTACACTCTGGTTTTATACAAACAACCCGGGTGGCTAGCTCACCACTACCACTACTCATTCAGTTCTTTACTTAAAAACAGCGTCCCTCTTTTACATAAACCTAATTCAACATAAGTGATATTCGTCAGTGTCTATCCTCTCAAAATCCTTTCTAGTTTCCATCTGTGCCAATGACTTTGCTGCCTTGGTTGATGAGAAACGAAACAAGGGAGTAAAATCTCATCTGGTTTCCTTCCTTTTCCTTCATAGTAAATTCTAGGTGGTAAAATGTGGACAGTCAAGTGAGTACGGAGAGTTTAATGCAATGAAATATAAGAGCATGGAATGAGTGTTCCTATGTATGTACATAAGTCCTCCCGTTCTCCGTGTATGTTATGTGGGATGCCAAGCAGGCTGTCTCCCATGCATACTAATGCATATGCATATTATGCAAGCATGCCTCCGAGAAAGTTTTCTTAAAAGGACTGTAGAGAGAAAGCATGGCCCTAGCAAGCACACACATTACAATATTCAGTATAAACTCAACTCAGTCAGCCCCATGCCCTCCTCGCACGACTTAAAGACTCAACCTAAGACACAAACTCGGGTGTACTAGACAAGAGCACACATTAATTTCAAGTGGAGAAAAGTAGAAGAGAGAGAGAGAGAAAGGAGGGCTATAGTTATGAATGACTCAAGTCATTTGCATGGTTCTCTATATATAATTCAGAAACTCATTTCTCTCTCTCGTCTTTAACCATGCCAAACCAAGGGTTAGAGGAGTATGGACTTGATGTGTGGGGAAGAGTTAGTCGAGTGTCCGAAAGAGAAAATCCACTCGTCAAGTTTTCTCCCCAAGACATGTTGGGCCAAGCATAGCTCAGAACAGCAAGGGACATGTAATAATGTATGTGTGTTTACTTTTTAAACTTTCCTCCTAGCCATAGTAGCATAGCCCAAACCACCTTTTCACAAAACTAATAATTCTTAATACAAATTAACACATTTATTTACTGATTTATTCATCCATATTTAGTCAAAACCTTTTGAACCGTGGGTTGAAGTAGGGAAAGTTCCCACGCATACTAACTGTACCCGTCTCCTTATGACTTTCCTTCCTTTGCAATATTTAATCTCTGAATAGAGCGTTACCTACCATTAGTGCTTCATCGTTTCCTTAAGCCTTTCACTCATTATATGAGAGAATGTTCATGCATGTTATGCATCAACTCGTGTGTGAAGGAGAAAATCAGCCTTTTACTCATTCTTGACGAGTGAACAGTCTTTGAAAATTATTGATTGATCTTAGAAAATTACAAGGAGTCGTTGTATAAGCTTGCGCTGATATATTAATGTATTCCTTCCTAAAGAGAAAGGCGTTTTCTCTCTCCATGTGAAGCTTCTGTTATTTTCGCATGTGGCGTCCCCTCCTCCTCCACGTACTAATGAAGTATTCAAAGTTCTCAATATGTAGAATCCAGAACAACTTACTAGAGATGTGTGGGTAGGCGTGTTCCGATCTGAATCTATAAGGGTCATTAGTATATATCTTCTTTAACAGCAGGGAGTCCAAGTATGTCGCTCAAGAAATCCTTTGTTTGAGACTTTCACACGTCATTGCATTTTACTCATTTTTGTGAATGCATTAGAATTCTGCAATTTACCATTCAGGACATCTTGAATGGGACGACATTTTTAATAAGCTAAAATAAATGACTCAACCACTATGTTATATGAACGAGAAAATACATTTTGAAAGATTTGTCTGTTCCAAGCCCTTAAATATCCCAATTAAGAACCTTTGGTTTAAAGTGCTCAATTAAACTAATATATGTAAGTACATCCTGGAAATTGCCATTGTTAAAGTCTCCTTAATACAGTGTGACTTCTAACCCAAGAAATGGAGAAGAATTTGTTGTCCCTTTTAGCCCTCCAAATTAGCCATTCTGGCCGTAACTTACAAGTCTCGGGACGACTATTCAAAGTTTCTGTGGTTTTACACTAGAAATTAGGAATGATTTCAAGACCTTGGTTCTTGTCCTTACCCCTACGAAGCAATAGTCAGAAATACTGGTAGATAAGTATAGTGTAAGTGTAAGGAATGGATGCCATGTATTATGCAATCTTAACTTAACTCGAGCTGAAGGAAACAAAGTTTGTGTACATACTTAACTTGGCATTGCATTGGTTTGGTGTACGTGTGTGTGTCAATATGAATGTGAAAGCAAAGGAAGAGACAAGGAGCAAACTCTTGGTTGTTTTCCCTTTACTTTCTCTCTCCTGTGATCCATTCATCCTCCACATTGGATTGCACTGGTTGGCGGGTTTTAAGTTGTCTTTGCTTTTGACTCTTTGTCCAACCATGTGTGTTCTCCTCAAGGAAGCAGAGCTTGAAACAGATTCCACCACGACTACTCCCTCTCATTTCATAGTTGAACCAACTCAGCCAGGCAAGGCTCTCCTTTGCCTCTTGCTCTCCCTGCTCACACTCCATGACCAAATTAAATGCTCTTAGGCAAACGTAAATCTTTCCATAATTGGAATTTAGATTGCATAACATACCCCAGATGCCTATACGCGTTTACTTACTTACTTCCTTCCTATGTAAGACGAAGGAGTGAAGAGACAGACATGTATTCTCAGACTCAGAGTGTAAGGGTTGAAATCAAAGGAAAAGGACCTCGTGTGTCAGCTATCCCATGATGTGATAGACAATCTCATAAGTTTCACAGAGGGCTGGTTGGTTGCTTGAATAAACCTTGAATCCAATCCTCCCTGCCTCTGCATGTTTTGTTTATAGAGGATAATCAGCGACGAGGAGCAAATTTTCATTTGAGGAGAAGATTCACACTGCTTTCTCTGGCAAAGCAAAGGCAAAGGCTTTGTAGGAGGTAGGGATTAGAAATCCAAAATTTGTATTTACATTTAGTAGTCATTCTCTCTATGCATTCATTCAAGAATCCATGCGTGTGAGCCAAGCAATTAATTCAACTTCATCATCCGCAACCGATTTACTTGCGGCTACTCGGCAAACACACAAATCCGTTTCCGTTTAGTTTAGGCATGACGGTTCTGATTTTTTACATCAGCTATAAAATTGATTTACTTTAGAAGAACTTACATTTTGTAAAAAATGTAAGTTGTTTGTTCTTCCAAGCAAGATCAAGAATTCTTTAGTTTTATGAAAAGAGTTCACACATAATACGTCAAGAAAGAAATTCTAATTAGAGTAAACTAATGATGGGCTTTACGCATGCATTAAGAGGAAAGGAAAAAATAACATTTTGAAGAAAGAGAGAATAATTAGTCAACCTGTTTAGCTGCCACGAGCCGAATTTTATTTTTTAACCTAGATAAATAACTATTCAAATCCCTACCACCTTCAGAAATTGAGACAAATCCTTTTCCCAAATGTCAAAATCTCAATCAGAGGAAATTCGATTGAAGATGGCTTACACAAAATATTGTTGGTTCTATAGGGTATAACCTTAAGATAATGAAAGGATGAAAGTAGAAGAGACATGTTATTAAGGAGACTTTGGACTCCCATGTGTGTTGTACATAATATAGAGCAGGGAAGTCAAAGACAGACAAAGTTGGAAACTCGTCTTTCCTTTTCATTCCTCTCTCTTAGCGTCAGTCAAAAAAATTTGCATAGAGCTCCACGCTCATTATGAGACGAAGAGAGAGAAGAGTGAAACAATGGAAATGAGCTCTTGGTTTTCTTCCCTTCTCTCTTTCTCCCTCCGATTTCTAAAACCATCACCCGCCCCACTATTTGTGTGTGTGTGTGTGTGTACGTTATTCCATTCTGTCTGTCTGTTCTTAGGTCCATGCTTCCTTCAACCATATTACGCATACGTGCATTGCACACATAAGAATAAAGGAGCAAGAGCAACGCAAGAATAATTTTACAGTCCTATGTTGTGCAGTGGGACATGTTTCCTTTAAACTCGATATTTCTCATCAACTTGAATAGAGGTTTTCAAGTTTGTCACTCTAGAGAAAGTCTAGAGAGAGAGAATGATTGTTTCAGTTCCGCCAGGAAGAACGGACTGAGAAAATCAAACAAGACAGAGAAAGGGAAAATATTCTGTGTAATGTAGGACGTCTTGTAATTTCAAATCAGCTCACTAAACATAGATATAAAAACATGAGAATTTGAGAGCAATGCGTGATTGTTTGTGCTTGGCGAGGTAAAATATGGAATTTAGATACTATTGAGGTTTTCAAGTTTGTCACTCTAGAGAAAGTCTAGAGAGAGAGAGAATGATTGTTTCAGTTCCGCCAGGAAGAACGGACTGAGAAAATCAAACAAGACAGAGAAAGGGAAAATATTCTGTGTAATGTAGGACGTCTTGTAATTTCAAATCAACTCACTAAACATAGATATAAAGACATGAGAATTTGAGAGCAATGCGTGATTGTTTGTGCTTGACGAGGTAAAATATGGAATTTAGATACTATTGTAATAATTTATTATATAGATCTGCTACTTAATTAATGTAATACGAAAGTAATGGCTTAGTGATTTACCTCCTTGTGTGTGAGGAATTTAGGGTATTCGTGTAAGTAGCGCTGGAAAAGAAGTTAAAATCGTAATAATAAGTGTTATTGCTAAAATAATATTCAAAGTACTATCTCATAATGTACTCTGGTAAATCATAGCAATAAGTATTTGGTGTACCTCTACCTCATTGGCAAGGAAAGCGTACTACCTCAATCGTGACAATTATTACAAAAGCGTGTATTAATAAGATACAAAATGACATAACAGATGGGTTTTAATCCATTTAGAGCATTGTATGAAAACAATTCAAAAGGTGAAGGTGAAAAGTGAACAATGTAACGAATGTATACGAATTCTTACTTTACTTCGGAATATAACAAGGATCTCGGGAAATAGGTTCTATCTACCAATCTCAGGGAAGGTAGAACGATAGAAACTTAATAGATGTACAATGTTATATGGCCGGACTTCATAATAAATGGATGATGACCTTAAATGATATTATATTTGTTCAGAGAGGAAAGTTGAGTGTATAGAGTAGAATAGAAAATAGAATAGAACAGTAGGACACTATAAATCTCAGACATAACATGAACAAAATGTAATCAAATTATGTGAAAGTTCGTATACGAGGGTGTTAGTAATAACGTAATGTAATAATGATAAATAGTTGGGGCAGATGCACCACCTCATACCATGTACTACGTCTAGGTGCAAACTCTCCTTAGTAATTTTTGTAACAAATCATTAGATTTATTGTGCAGCAAGTTTAGATTTACATCATATTAGTACTGTACCAATTCGGAGAATTTTTGTGGTTTAAGGCAGGTATTGGAAAACATTCCAACCCTGTGGTTATCCTATCTAATGTTCGCAATGCATCATTTTTAATAGAAAAATACTTTCAGTATGTCTTAGGTTAGAAATTGAATTAAGTTTATCAAGTGATCATTAAAAAAATAGCCAATGTGATTTCGTAGTGGTAAAATAAATTTGAATTTGAAAACTAATGGCCTAAATTAATTTGTCGAAAAAAACGTGGATAATTAATCTCAGCACACAAGCGCAATTACCACATGTCACTGACTAAAAATAGGTTCTATAAACTATCCAGAAATTACGTATTAGAAAAGAGAAAGCGTTGGGAAAATGTTAGGCTTGTGCATAAAGGAGACAATTATTAATTCCTTTGCTTAAGAATAGGCTTCCATCAAATGGGCTTACATTTACATAGAGGGATAAAATTAGAGGAGTAGGGGCAAAAGGGGTTGGGATATGAACGAAATGGTTTGAGGAGAGTCCGTGCGAGTTTGTCATTTTTGACGATTAACTATTTCTATACTTCATATTAAGGGTGGGAATTTCCAACTAACGAATTTCCTTACATGCCTTTAGCCTTGCTAGAATAGGAATCGGGCGGGCATACGGACGAGCTGAGAGTTGTGGCGGGCGAATGTGTTTGGGAAAGATGAAGTTATTATGAATCCCGGACACGTTTTGTGCTCCCAAGGCCCAATTAAGGAGAGACCGTCTAAATGACAAGGATAAATGATAATACTGGGCGAGGTTGTGAGTGTGAAACAATGCAAATGCCGAGTATGGAATGTCTTCGTATACAGCAGTCCAATGTATGATTTCCCTCAGAGAAACGATAGGGGTATGCATGCCATGCATGGACTTTCATAACTGAGAGAAAAGGCATGGACATGGAGAAAGCAAGGGAGAAAAGGACGACCTATGTGCCCATGTCGAGGAGCATCCCCTTCAAGATTGGAAATCGAGATGGACTTTATATGGCTCTTGAGAGTGTAGTTATGTCGATTAGATTTCTCCCCTCAGATAGTCACTCTTTTAACCACAACCATTCAAATTCATTTCACCAGCATTCATTTTCTCTTATCCGCAATCTTATCATGTCTTTCATACTTTACTACAAATAATAACCTACACTATCCTAGACTATACAGAGCTTTGGCCTTTGTCTCAACCCTGCTTTCATATGGCTTGAAACCTTCTAGCATCATTTTCTTCACAAAATAGTGACATTTTCCGTAAAATTATTTTGCATCATTGGAACCTAGCCCGAAATTTGAATACTGAGCTAAACTTAATTTATTATATGCACAGAAATTTGTTTTAAGAAAGAAATAATTACTACATAGCTCAAGTGAAGGGCAGAGAAGCTGTGAAGGAATTTCATGGGATAAACTAATACAAATTTTCCATACTGGACTTTTCCCAGCATTCCTCGGTTTTGTTCATTTAATTACAACAGAAATTCATTCAGCCCGAATGCATCAACAGTCAACGCAAATATCATAAACAAATCAACTCTCGAGAGTTTCAAATCATCCGTTCCCTTTCAAAGCAGTAACGGAATGAGCCGAGATCAGAATTCTTGACATACCACTCTGCTTATCAGTTGTCCAAGTGTAGCCACCAGCTACGCAATATGTATGCAATATTAATTAGTGCGTAGTAATAGAATACTACGTCTACTCAATCCAGATAAACTTAGAGATTAGAATTTCCTGAAATTCATCTATTCTGTAAATGATAATAATTTACGCACAAAAGAAATTTCACCAAATCAAAAGTGTCAAATATGTA
Organism: Thalassaphorura encarpata; assembly: GCA_009869925.1. Lineage (NCBI taxonomy): Eukaryota > Metazoa > Arthropoda > Collembola > Poduromorpha > Onychiuridae > Thalassaphorura > Thalassaphorura encarpata. The sequence continues at coordinate 34,224 of WJEZ01000036.1, forward strand.
TCCTTTTCCTAAGCCTTACAGGATTTTATTGCCACTACTTTTCTCTAGTTGGATTCTTAAGTTTCTACCTTTTTCATCCGATCTAAATTTCCTAAAAGGTTTATTAGGACAAAACTTTTCCCATAAACTGGACTGAAAATTATAACCATTCTCTCTCTTCAAATGCAAATCGATTAAAACTGAAGTGTTATTGTCCGAATTCTACCCAAATTAAATGGGAACTCTTAGTCTGTACACAATTCCTTTTCATTTCCACATGTAACTCGGCTCTTGTCGCTCGAGCAAGTCTACAAAGGCCTAATTATTCCATACATAGCCAACGTTGATTTTTATTGGAGCTCAGCATTCTTCCGAGTATTAAAACTAAACAAATTTTATTCCTATGAAAGTTAAGTTTGTCATGCTCATAACTTCATCGTGCTCTCAATTTTCGTTTCTTGTGAACCAAGCAGTGAAATTCGGCCTCTTGAGGATGAAATTGGTGGAAATAGGGGTTCTGACGATAAAATCAATTCACTACGACGACTGCATTTCAGTTTAATTAAACGAGGTCAAATTTAAGAAGAAAATGATGGTTAAAATTAAAAACTTTGAAAAATCGAAGTTAATGTGTTAATGCTTCTTAATTAAACTCAGTTGTCTTTCATTAATTCAATGTTAAACAAACAACTGGCGAATGTTCCTTCCGTCAGGTACTACCTGGACAAAATACCACATGAAAGGACATAAAAATTTCTGAAGAAAATACTGTCAAAATGGAAATGCTGGATGCTGCTGTATGTTTAAAATCCTTAACCCCTAATTCCAGATTAACCGAAAATGTATTTTATCCTCCCAGTTCCATGAAGTCTACCGTGTTGTTGAATTCTCCATTCCACCAACCATCGCATTCACAATTCTTCTATTTTCTATACCTGACGTGGATACAACCAAGATGAGCGAACACCCTATTCCTATTTTTGTGTATTTGACCATCTTCTGTATCTTGACCTGTTTTATTATGGATGATGAAAGTGAAGACAATGATCGTGGATTTTTTATGTCGGCTCTACCATTACGTGAAAAGGGAATTCGATTAGTAGTCGTCAAATGTTTGGAGTTGACAGCCTATTTCATCGCCTACCGTATATTCAAATCTGGCAATATTCATGAACCATATTTCAGGAGTCATCATTCCCTCAACACACACTTGATGACCTTTGTAATTATTTTCCTTGTAAGTATAATGATAATAGCTTCTTTTAGATGTATGACAATATTTCCACTTATTCTTGCCATCATGCATTGGACGTGGAGATGGCCTATGGTACAATAAACAACCATGCAAATTATTAACTACATAATTAATCCGAGCTGGTAGATTATCATAATTACATATAAAACAACTAAAACCTAAAATGATTGAGTTGTTGAAAGGCCAATTTGACTTGTCTGCCTGCCTCGCCTCACTTCACATCACACACACACACTACACACATGCGTTGAGGATGGAAAACGTGCTTGTTAAAATTTATTACAAATAATGATTCAAAGTAAGTTGTGCGGGCATGAGAGGTAAAGATGACAGTACAAGCCGCCAAATAAATACATAGGAAATGCAAATGTGAATCTCAGGGCAGGCAGAGTAAAGGGTTTAACTAGGATGGGAATTGAGATCTGTCTGAACGGTACGGCACACAGAATACGTACATCATCTCGTTTAGTTTTATTCACCCCTTTCGTCAAAATGCAGGATTGGAGGCAAGGCGGGCAGAGGCAGAGGCAGTTAATAATCATTCTTTGCACTAGGAATTATTGTTGTAACAATTTTCTTCTTCTCACTCTCCAGAGATTCGAATGAAAGGTCACATACTCGTTCAGTCAGACTCGTAAAACGATTACTTAACCACTTGGTCTCCTAACTTCATAACCACACACCTACTTATGTTCATACGTGTAATTTAACCAGAGGAGTCATGCACAAAATAAATGTTGTTGTTTTGCTCATATTTATTTCTTAACTCAAGTTACCTTGAAATCATGTATTTTGAACTCATGCTTCTTCTTCCTCTTGCTAACCTGAGGCTAACTTAAAAGCTTGGCTTGGCCACAACCATAAGTGGTTTCAATCTTTTCCTATTATTCTTATTCAACATCTTTGTCCTTACTCTGCTACTCCTCGTTAGTCATTCAGTCAGTCTTTTCTAGAGTTTGGAGTGGATTGAGTGCTCAATTAAATTTATTGTGCCAAAAAAAGTGTCGTGGTTCTTACTCGGAAGTGCATTTTATAAGCGTCCACCAGTTATACAGACAACAGAGTTATATAGGTTTAAATATTTTCTATATTTATTTAAAATTTTAACACACAGTAAAATTTCAACTTTACCTGCACCCAATAATGTTCGCTATTTTCCATCAAAGAATCTAACGATCTAACCAACCATATTTTTGTCTATCGCTATTATGCGAAATCAATTGCGTGAGTGCCCCTGCTGTTTGAACAAATGAGAGCGAACAGAGTGAAAAAGTTTCTCTGAAGAGTGTTTTTTGTATCTCTTTTGTAAAGACCATGCAGCATAAAATGTTAATTAGCACCTACCACTGAACTGTTTTGCTTTTGCTATAACATAACAGTTGAGATAATGAATGAGGAGTGGAGACGACGACGTGATGTACTCATAATGTTGGACCTAAGCAAAGCAAAGCAAAGAATTTTCTTCAACTCTAGCTCTAGGCATATGGAATCACAAACAACAAAATACCTTCTCCTCAAATAATAATTTATAATCATAAACGAACGAACGAAACGAAACCGAGAGTTTGACTGTGTCAAGTCAAGTGTAAGTTTCCCAAATGTATGGTATGTCTCATCGAAGACGGTGGGAGAATTCTTCTTCCTCATCAACGGACCGTGTTCCACCGACATCATTGTTCTTAGTTTTCTTCCTCTTGTTCTCCTCATTATCATTTTTCGTGGTTGATGGAGTTGGAGACGAAGAAAACGTCGTTGTTGAAACTACTAGTGTTGAAACGACTACTACATGGACTGGCGATAGCCTCAAAACAATAGAAGAGTCTCCTACTTCCATTTCCATTGACAATGGAAATCAAGGAGATACAAATGTGACAAGTGATGGAGAAAGTGCTAATGAGAAGAAGACTAGTTCCAGAAATCAAAATTTCACCAGCATTAATTTGAGTTGGCAATGGAATTGGGACCCAGAATGGGAGAAGGAGACGTCTGCAGGGCTAGCCACGATGGGTATTGTGTCGGATGGACGTTTGACATCCACGTTCCTCAGTCATGGTATGCTTGGAAGGTACGGTCGTTTAGTTTGTCAATTAAGGGCTTATGGGTCTAAACTGAGAGTCCTGCATTTAGCTAATAAGTTTCAATTAAACAGCGACATGCAAGGCAAGGTTTACAATTATTGGGGCAACATTGAGCACTCGGTCTAATTATTCTTCCTCAAGACTTTGAGACTTCTGATGAACAAGTATTTTGCTCTGGTCCAACTTGGAGTTCAAAGTTCTATTAAATTCAAAGTAAAGTTTAGAACCAACTTTAGCGATCTAAAATTCTGCCACACTTCCCCGAGGAATATGGAATTAAGTCAAACGTGAATTGCTTAGTCGATTTCAATTAGAATTTAATATTATTATTACATGATAATCACATCATGGCTTGTATTCGAAATTACTGGAAAAGTCTATTTGAAATTCTAAAATGAAAGTATTTTCTGTATTGAGTTAAAGCTGGTAAAAATTACCATATGAAATGTTAAAATTAAGCCTAATTCAACTAGATTTGTGTTCCTGAACTACAAGGAAGGGAGAAACTGGATTTCTTTTACGGTAACCCCGTGCACTTCAGTCCTCCATTGGAGCATCAGATATATGCCTGCGAAGGGTAATTTAATTTAGCTTTAGCATTGAAACAAGCATATTTTCTTTAGAGACCGGAAATTCGTATTTAGTTGTTTAAACTATTTTTTAGACAAGGACCTTAGCTTTCTCCTAAGAAATAGTCACACTATTAAGACATTTCGAACGGATCGAACGCTTACATTCAACCATACTGAAGGGCAACGAGGTTTCTATACTCTGGAGATTCGTCCTCTTTTTGCTGACACTTACCTCCATTTCCATGTTACAACAATTCCATTCGATAATCCAGTATTTCCTTCCATGGATAATTCGACGGATAATTCTGGCTTCTCTTACACCTTCCTTCCTACTCCTCCGCTCCCTAAAAGGCAGGGAAGGATTTTTGTAAAGAAACTTCGAGGCGGACGAGTTTCTATTAAATGGGAAGCTAGTTCATTGAGTCGTCCTCAAATGACACATTATTGCATTGTTGTAAACACAAGGAAAGATTATTCTTCTTTGTGTGGAGCTCAAGGAGAAAGATATGGAGTAATTCCACCTGACTTGACTCATCTACCTTATTATTACAAAACCTTTCGTAGCAGCAGCCAAAGGAATTCCTCTCCTCTGAGCAATAAAACAAATTACCACTGGAGAAATGGACTGGACTCTGAGAGAAAGATGAGGGACAAGGACAAGAAAACGTCTGAAGATATCATTATTGGGTGTTTAGGAAGACGAAGGAATTACATCTTGAATAATATACGAGAGGGACAACTTTATCATATCAATGTCTTCATTAAAAATATAAGGACCAATTTAAGTTACCCTTACCTTCGGACTACTTATAGATTCAAACCCTCACAGGTAAATTCTGAAATTATTAATCTACAAGTTCTAAGTAAGTATCACTTGAATTTTAATCGTGGCCAATTTGTGCTCAGCTTAATCATACTAATGCCATGCAGCAATGTGTCCAAATACCAAATTTTGACAAGAATTCTGTCCAAATTTCTTTAATCTTCTGGAAATATTCAAAGCATAGTCCTCATTTTTTCTTTGCCTCTAAAGAATCGTGGAGGAAACTTTCTTAGAGACTCAAAACCATTCAAAATTGACCTGCCGGGTCCAACCAAAAACAACGAAGTTCAACCCAGAGGACCAACTATTCTCAAGTTCAACCTTAAGAAAGCTTGTGCAGAATTGACAATGTACGCAATGCCTTGTGGCGGTGGCTCAATCACGTATGAAGTGTTCAATGGCAACCAATGCATTCACAAGTCAGAAGAAGTTTCTACTCTTGATATCATCAAAATTACCAAACCATGCCCAGGAAACTACACTATTAAAGTTTTCCAAGTTTTTGGGACGATGAGCAACAAGTTAGGCTCTACTGTAGTCCGGAAAGCAGAATTTTTGGTCAGTAAAAGGAACAAACGATTTCCACTCCCAAAGTTACCAGGTAAGTCACTTTATATTCATTGCAATTCAGAATCAGATGTAATTATTGAATTCCTTGCTCATCACAGCCAACAGGAAAATAGTTGAGGATATGACTCAGCGCACTTGTGACTCTGTGACAATAGAATGGTGGCCATCACCAGGCGGTCGAGACAGTGAGTATTGCATTTATTTGAAGAAGGAAACTCGGGCTAGATCATTCAATTTTAAGGAACCGATACAATGCAATCTGGAGCAGAATTTGAAACGAGATCGTTTCATAACACACACATTTTGCTTACAAAGGACAAGTTCGGGAGACGAGTAAGTTTTTACGGCTATAAGTAATAAATATGGTCACTTCTCAATCTGCCCCGAACCGCTCGCCAATCTCGTTGGCCTGCTTCTAACTTTTTCGTTCAATTTTCTTACTTTGACAACTAAGATATTAACATTTTGCCACTTTCTAATAGCAAACGCCTTCGACAAAGGCTGGTCGGGCTACAACCAGGAAAAATTTACGTGGTTCAACTCATTGTCCGCAGACAGAATGGACTGTCACTCTCTTACGATTTGCACCACGTAGCCACATTTGATGACTGCCAAGAAAACCTTATTGACTGAAAATATTTTCCACCAAAGAATAAATAATTGTGCCAATTTTTATTCATAAGCTCGACCTGATTTCAATATTCTTTGCCGTCTAATTTCAATGAATTCAAATAGCATAATAGTCAACTCACTTTGGAGGGCTACGAAGAAACTTTTACTGGATCTTTATCATTAAAGCAAAGAGCTGACATAACCAAACAAAAAACTGATAAAGCTGAATTGATAAATTAACGTTTCATTGAAAAGGCTGAAAGAATTTGCTAACTCTGAATAACACTCAGGAACTAAAACTATTTTCGAACTCAAAATTAGATAACTCCCAGAACTCTCTGATTAAGTACCATGGAATATTAATATCTGAAAATACGAGATTCTCGTACTTCTACAAATCAAAGTAAAGGTTATCACAATTCAGTCATTTTGAGATTAATACGCTCTCAATATTATTTATTATGCGTTTTTGTTCGCCTCGTTGTCTGATTTTATAATTGATTATACAAAAGTTCAAAATTCAGTCGGTATGCTCATGTTGAGCCTCTGCCTCCCTCCATGTTGTTCGGACAAGATCACTGACTTTTTTCCAAAGTGTTGATTTTGCAGCGTAGTGGAAAAAGCACACGACGATAAATATCCAAGCAAGGTATAACCAAATATCACGCGTCTCAGTCGCGACTGACGAAAGTGGTCCTCTATTAATAGGATCCGGTGATGTTAGATTAACATTCTCAGCACTTTTCAAGTCTAAATTCAACAAGATATTTTATTAGCTTTGAATAATTCTATGTAATGAATGGCGACTCTTTTACCTGTGAACGCATGGATAAAATCAGCAAATTTTTCAAGTGTGAGCGAAGTATCATTAAATTTGGCGACGGTTTTGCCATTATGAAACAGAAGAATCGTTGGGACAGAAAGGATTCCAAAGAATGAGTTGACTGAGGAATGTTCCGTGGAGTCAATCGCAGCAACGCGAAGATGGGGAAACGCTAGGGGCAATGCATTGTAATGTAGAGCCGCTTTGGCAGAAAATGGGCACCAATGGGCGTAGAACAGAACAATGGAGCAATTACTCGGTGTACTCCTTGTTTTAATACTTGCATTTATCCAGAGCACATCTGTGTGGAGAACTGTAGCATTGACTAGCTGTAAAAGTATAAATGAATTGAAGCATTAAAAATTGTCCAAGAAATATTTTAGTTGGTATTCACCTCAACATAGGATTCAATGAGACTTCCATTCTCAAATAGGGGCAACTCTTTTCGAAGACAAGCAACTGTTGTGTTGATCACTGGCTTCCCCACAACGGTACCATTAATCGTATTGTTTCCATTAATGGCCGTGCTATTTCCGTCATCTGCCATCGTATCATTCTCAGTACTCCCTGATTCTGAGGAATCAATGTTAATTGTCAGCACAGAGGAACGCCTTCGTGGAGTTGGATCCGGATTTTCATTGGAAACTTCAACTTGGCCCTCAGCTTCCTGGTCAATATCGGCGCTCGCAAATGATGCAGATTCTTCGCCCTTCAGGAAGAAAATAAGAATGTATTACAGAAGATATTCTATTAAACGTACAAATATTCCTGAGACATTCCATCCGATCTCTTTTCTATCAAATCTGCACTTTCATACAGATTGACTCATTTTGAGACTCCATTTCAACTAATCAACGCAATGTACACAGCCAAGCCAAACTACCTGATGAATATTTCCAGTTCCCATCCTATTACTATCCCATCTTAGACGAGGAATTTCGAGAATGTCAAGCTGAAGAAATTTTATGTTTACAAGGAAATCGCTTAGCATTCTGCACGTCTCCCCATACATGTACAATTGAAAGGAGTTCATAAATTATCATTTTATTTGGACGAAACATCTATTGTAATGCAAGAGTGAGTTCCTGCATCAAAACAAAATTCCGAGACTGAATCTAGGCTAGGCAGGGATAGGACAAGGTCTCAACCTCAACGAAGGATAAACTTCTATGATTTTTAAATTTAATTTATTGAATCAGATACCGGATTGCTCGCGAAAAGTATACATTACAAGAAAACATTTTGGCAATAATGCTTGATGCAAACGGAGACGATATTAAACTGAATTGAATAGAATTCCGTTGTATCGTAGGTTCTACTAGAATGTAAAATAAATGCAAATTCTAAGACCGTCTGGGGAACTCAAGGCCTAATCGCTCCATCTCAGAGTCTGATATGGAAGAAATAGAATTGTGGAGTATGTGGAATCTGCTAGCACGTCACGTCGAACCAAAAGCATTTATTTTTCTCAACCTGCTCAAAAAGTGTGCTCAATGTCGTTCATTTCTTTGCCTCTGTCGTCGTGTCGTCATGTCTGGTCTTGTCGTGTCCAGTAGTGTGTATGCCATGCCTTTGCCTTGCCTAGCCGTTAGCCTGTGTGTCTATGCCCACGTCCGACGTCCATGTCCATTCCCCAATCTGCCTACCCCTTCTTGGAATTTGCCTCCTTCCCCCAACCCCATCCCTCATCCCCTTAACGCCGAGTCTGAACCGAGTCTTTTCCTTTCCTCTGCCCAATGCCCAAACCAACAACCACAACGCTAGCCCGCCGTCCCCTTCGCCTACTTTATACTGTAGAATAATTTAGACGCTACCGTTGTCGTCGTCGACTACAGCATTTTGGATTTCAACGGCCAGGGTTAAAGGCAGGCAGCCATGACTAGACGCTCAGTACTATTACTTTCTCAGCACTTGACTTGAGCTTAAGCTGACTTTTTACTTTCAATTTTAAAGTTTCAGTTTGTTAATTTTAATCACCTCAAATTCCGGAGGAGTTGTTCCTGACTCTACTTCTGTTTCATCTTCAACATCTGATCCCTCCACGGCCACGTTAAGGTAAGTCATAATTAGTACGATGGAAATTAGTAGTGAACATCCAAACTTGGACTTGAGTAGACGCATCTTGCTAAGGATGATGTAGGTAAAATGAACTGAGAAATGATACTTTATACTACTGAGACTGAATTGAAACAATTATGAAGTAGTTTAATTATGTGGTAAAATGTTCACATTTTGGATAATTTAAGATAATGAATGGAATTCTGTCTTACGTAGTCTTTTTTGAAAGGGGTAAAGGGAAAAGTGTAGCGCGTAAGTGACTCGTGTTTCCTATGCTATGCGTGCAAGGGGAGATCAGACTCAATCCTTCCTTGCTTCTTGCCTCTCTCTTGCATGTGCTGAATTGAATTCTATTTTACGCGTCGACTACTAAGATGATGCCACCATCTTTTCTCTAATGTCTTTATGAATATAGTTATCAAATATCTTACTAATTAATAATTAATCAAGAATTATTATTGTCTGTTCATTTAAAATCAGTTCAGTTTGAGTTTATTACGTATTCACTGGTGCGTGATGCCATGGCCGTTCTTACAGTGAATGTGAATTATACGAAATTATATGATTTTCATCATTTTTAAACCATAACGCTACGGGATATGCGAGATTATATCGAAAATGTACCGGAATTAAAATTAAATTCGAAAAGCTCACTAAAAACTACCACTACTACGTAGGTTTTTACGTTTTATATTTTATGCATCCCGTTGACATTAGATAAGTTTTGTTCAAAAGCTCCACTGACTGGAATTGAGATATTTTTTTTAGACAATTTTTAAGTTCTGGTGGCCATTTTGGATTTTTGAGGATCTAAACTTTTCGAATGTCTTAATCTTAATATCCCAATATCCGTATCCCATTTTAATTCTCAACCTCAGATTAATAAGCTTTTGCGTATTGTTGTTTCTTGTTACTTGCCAAATGCATCTGCCTCTTGTAGCCACTAAGACCGGGGACCCGATCGAAGCTGTTGCTCTCATTCTTTTAATTTCTGTTATGAGATGTCATATCTTGCGAGATTCCTTTAAAAACGCCAATAATGGCATTCATGTTAATTAACTAAAAATGAGTATTTCGAACGGAAGGGGTTGGATATGAGTTTCTAGCAGAAAATGGAATTATTTTTGAATAATTTTAATCCAAAAATCTGTTTGACAAAAAAGGATAAGAAACACATTCGAAACAGTTTTGTGTGTTTTTCACGAATTCTATTCACTTTAAATGAAATTGAAATATACAAAACCCAATTGTCAATTGTGGATTATTTCAATTCAAGACTACAAATTCTTGGGCATTGGCATTTGGCACTTGAGAGACCAGGGCGAATTGAGGTCGTGTTCTCCTATTCTACTCGTTGACGCGCCAATTTTATTTATTCTCGCCGTAGTAGGATCGCAGTCGTTTTAGTTTAAGAATTGTAATTTTAAGTAACATTAGTTAAGTGTTTTGTAATATTTTTTATAATGGCACCTTTCACTAAGTGTTTTGGGTATGTTGGCGTTCTAGTGGGGACGTAAAAATGGGTAAAAGGAAGAAGAAGAGTTCACCAACAAAGAAGTCGACGAAGAACGATCCCCAGTCATCATCGGTTGTTCAAAGTCCTAAAGAGCAAGCACCTAAGCGTCCGCCGAAACGATCTGGTCTTGAACTTGACGAAACAAATCTTCGTCGATCGATGAGAACATTGAGAATCCCACCAGAGGATTTTCCTTACACTTCAGCCGCTAATGCTGGTCCTGCTAAATACATCAAGTTGGAACCGGCAAGTCCTCCTAGGTTGTTGAAAACAATTAAACCCGAACCTGTAGAGGTTCCAGAGTATCGGGATAGTGATACTGAGGACATGATGGCACATACACGTCAGGAACCGGAAATTATTGACATTTCAGAGAATGGGAATGATTATGGAGATGAAGAAGCCACACAGAGACTTGACTCTCAGTCTGGGGCTATGGTGCAGCTTAACATGACGCCAGTTCCTGATGAAGGAATTTATGGGACACAGATCATGTTAGCGAGTTCGGATCACAACTTGCCGGTGATGAGTTGCTCACTAGTAAGTTAATTAAATCATTTATTCCGCTCATTACTTTCAACATTCCAAATCAATGAACGCAAGCACAATCAATCGATAGAATCATCGTTTTTGTAATGATTATTCATTTCATTAGATATTGTTCAGGAATATGTAATATGCTTCGAGCTCACACATTTATGGGTTTCTTTTATGTTTTCAGGAGGAACTTTTTCTCGGTAGATATTCTTTTCCGGACATTTTTCCCCAATTAGAAGTTCCACTAAATACTATGAAGGTATATGTTGGATTGACTAGTGAAGATCTCACAGAGTCACTTAGATCACAGGAACAAAGTACCATTTGGAGGAGTTTTGTTACACAAAAGTAAGTCCACTTTTATGTATTTGTTAATTTTGGACAGACTAGACGTACTTTAGTATCAAGTTATGGGCAAAGACATTAATAATAATAATTAACATTAATTAATATTTGATATTATAGTATTCAAATGTCTTTGGTTATGGGTAGGGAAAAACGATTAAGTCATAAGTAAAAGTATTTGATTTGATTTGACAGCATTCTCTTGGATGAAAAAGAACAAATGTTCGAAACGGAAATCCATTATCAAGAAAGAATTATAAGTCTCACAGAATGCGTGGGAAAAACAGTGAATATACGAAGTAATGTGGAGAGTGAACTTTCAGTCGTTCAGCAAAAACTATCACCACTGGAGATCGTAAGTACATTTTTTTCATCTAGCCTTCTAAAAGTACGACAAGCAGTTTAGAGTATAGATTTTATTAAGTAGCTTCAGGTCAAGTTTCAATGGGGAGCAAGGTTGAGGTTTAAGTTTAACTGGTTGAACTCTTTAAGAATATAATATTTTTTCGCCCTTGAAAATATTTGCAAGTAAGCAAATTCGACTTCTTTATCAATGAAATGATGAGCCTTACGTAGTAAGCTAGAATTGTGGGTGTCTCGGGTACATAATGTTTCTTTGTAGATGTTCAAAAATATTTCAATTATCTGGTCAAATCGAATTGACACCAACGATTAATTGCTTTCCGCAAATTACGATTGTAGAATTCACAAATTTTAATTTATTGCTTAAATTCTTAGGAGAACAAACGACTGAATGCTCAAGTTACCGAGCTTATCGCAGAGCGAGACAAGTCAGCTACTCATCACAAAGCTGAAATGAAAGCAAACGAGCAACGCAGTTTCCACGAGAAGAAATATACTGAAGCAGTTGAGACGTTCAAAACTCAGCGAGAAAAGAAAGTAAAGGAATTGGAAATAGCTCTAAAAGCCACTAAAAAGGAGTTGGATGCTGTAGTCAAGACCCATAAGAAAAAAATTAATGGGTTGAAAAATAAGACGCTCAAAATCGTTAAACATGATATTGGAGAAATTGATCAAAAACTGAAGCTACACCGAAGGGAATTTGCACTTCTCAAATGCTTTGTAATGTATTCCAACGAATTCTTATACAAGAAGGACCCTCACCACCATGGATTCTTTAAATTTCTGTGCTCAAAATTAGACGAAGAAATGTCAGACAAAACAACAGAGCAAAACGAACTTTGGGAACAGATTCAAGACAGTTTTGTGAGTGGAAAGTTCTCAGATGAGATTTTGGAATTGCTGTATAAGGCAGCCGAGAAAGAAAGAAGAGAAAATGACATGAATTTCAAGAAAGACATTTTGAAGAAAATAAAAGATTTGTATGGGGAAGGCGAAAATGAAGGATCCGATGCAGAAGTAAATCTGAGTGAAGATGAGAGTAGACAACAATTACCAACGGCAAAGCGTTTGATGCTATTTGATAGTAAGTTTGACAAGTTTAAATCACCTCTTATGCCAATGTATACTCCGGACAGTTCCAACGTGGGGGTAAGCAAAAATGTTCTGAGCATGCCCCAACTTGCATCTCCAAATGATCAAACACTGAAGACACCGAAACGACCAGGGCCAGCTGTCTCTGTGTCAAAGTCTAAGACGAAGGCAAAATCAAAATCACGTGGACCTAGGGGGACGAGGGGTAGACCAAAGAAGCCAAAAGGAAATGGCTCAGAAGACGAAGATGATAGCATTTTAGAGGTATCCTTTGGCCAGGATGAAAATTCTGCTGAGCTCGGTCTTTCAGATAGTGAAGAAGAAGTAGTGAAGAAAAAAATTGAAACCCCAGCAGTGAAGAGAACCAAATCCAGGTTCAAGCGAAAACGAAACCAAGATTCTAGCTCATCTGAACCCACGGATTCTGAATCTGAAGTGGAATTAGACAATAAGAAAAGGCGCATTTCAGTCAGATTCGATACTTCACAACGCACTGAGAACAACCATGAGGATTCTGCACTCGAACCTGAGATACCTTCTACTGGTCTCAACAAATCCAGCGCTTTGAGTGATTCGGAAGAGGAAAGTGAAGGAGAGGTCAACGTAAAGAAAGCTAAAGTGACTCTGCAGGTTGCACCTACTAGGACGGAAAATGTCGAGGGTATTCAAGATTTACGGAACGATTTGGAGCTATCCGATGAGTCTGAGGGTGAAAATGAAAAATCAAAGTTGGAGGAAAAGCAACCTCCTGTGGAAACCAAATCTCCTAGCAAATCAAAAAAGAGTAAGAGTGGAAGTCGTAAGAAGAATAATAAAAAGTCGAAGAAGGCGACCCCAAGTAAGGAAGCTTCAAAGGAAAAGAAATTCCCAAAGAAGAGAAGCAGTAATGCAGGAAATGATGAGAAAGCAACAAGCCGAAAATCGTTTAATTATTCAATCAACACGAGTACCAGAACGCTGCGTGCACGACCAAGTACAAGTGCAACACCAGTGAAGAAAGAAGTTCAGAAATCGAATATTATCCCTGGTTTCGGAATGTCCCAAAAAGAGTTGGTCAAGGTTGCAAAAGTAATGGTAATGGAGGCAGAAGACACTCGAAAAAGGAAGAGTGAATCAGCTGCAGCTTCCAAAAATGTGAACGAGGTTCAAGATAATCCAGAGAAAAATAAAAAATTGGAAAAGGATGTCCCGCATACTGACGTTTCAAAAGAAGAGACACAAGTTTCAACAGAGGAGAATCTCCCAACTCCTGCATCAGTTCCAAAATCTCCTTCGAAGAAGAAGACAATCGTAACACTCAGATTGAAATCACCTGCTGCGACAAAATCACGTGCAAAGCCGAAACCAGTTTTGGCTCAACCGGCTTCGGCGCCCACGCCAATTCGATCGGTACGAGAGAGGATTGGTGATACAACAATACCTATCCCTATAACTGGTAAACATAAATCGTGCCAAAAATCTATTTTGAATGAACAAATCGAGAATGCAGTTAAGGCAAGAAAGGTTAAGACGGCAACTCAGAAGAAATCTGGAAGCTCGGCTAAGCCTAAGCCCCAATCAGCAATTCCATCATCAAACAAATCGACACTGCCAAACTCTCCAGATGTTGGGTTTAGACCACCTCAGCTCATGAGCCCACAAACAAATCCTTACCAGAATATGAACATGATGGGTTACCCTCCAATGGGAAATCAATTCGGCTTTCCTGGGATGTATAATCCTTACACTAACCAAATGAATCCTGGTTTTCCCGGCTTTGGCGTCAACAATTACCAAACTCCAGAAAATTCTGGAGAAGCAGAGTCTCAAAGCAAGAGTCCTAAGAAGAAGAATCGTAAGCAAGAACTACCAAGCACACTCAGTCCAACTGGACAACTTCAAGAACAGACTGCAAATTCTTTCATGGGTAATTCGATGTTTCCGGGTATGATGAACCCAATGATGAATATGAATCCCATGTTCAACCCAGGGATGTTTATGAATCCAATGTTTGGAAATTCAGTCATGCCATCACAGTACATGATGAATTGCATGAACCCAATGATGAATACGGAGACTCAAAATCCGATGACACCACTGACTGACCACACAAATGACTCTAGCTCTCTAAGGGCAAGCAAACGAACGAAAAGAGATGAGAAAAATTCTTCCTCAAATACGCCATCTCAAATGTTCAACCCTGACTTACAGAATGCACAAATTCAGGATAACAATTGGACATTACCCGGTTTTGGTTTCGGTTTACCCGGTTTTAACCCGAACTTTTTCAACCAAGCCGTACCTCCACAACCAGACATTCCAAACGATGGAAATGCTAAGACACCCAAACCATCCCAAGAACTTAGGGACAGTTCTGACTCAACTGAAACTGACAGTGACAGTTCTACTTCTCGTTTAGTAGTTGATGAACCCCGCGGAGGTCAGGGAAATGATCTTTCAACAGGGAGCGACGTTGTTCCAGAAACTTCCAGACAATCCGCTGTTTACCATGTTGAGGTTACAGGAAATATAAATACGCACGGTGTTCAAAAGTACTTGGCACAGAAAGAACTTGACGCTCTAAAGAAAAACTCGATGAAGTTGATAAACCCAGAAAAGGATGATGACGAAAGAATTGACATGCTGGAATCGCCAATGAGTCCCTGTCCATCTCCATCTAGCATCAGCGATAGTATGGCTGAGAAGGAGAAAGAAGGTAAGTATAAATATTTTAATAATTTCGAATTCCATTTTCATTTTGAAATGTATATTCACAAGGGAATTTTATGAAATATTGAAACAAACTGCGATAGACTTGTTCGGGCAAGAAATGCTTTAATTCATAAATCAAAACTTAGAAAGATAATAGTGAACTGAGGGGAGCCTTAAGCAAATTTTATAGATCTCCGACCAGTAATGGTTTAAGTAAACTAAAGAAACTAGTCAAGTTCATATTTTTACCAGATGTCCCATTAACTCCGAAATGGAAAACGAGTATTCAACGTGTGTTGCATACCCATTTGAAATCGAAGACGTATGAAGCGATGAAACAGGACGTCGGACTAGCAGGCACCATTTCTAAACTCAAACAAGATGACATTCTGCCTCCGGCTGTGGCATTTGCCAGGTATAAAATATAATCAATTTTTATCCCAAGTTAGTTGCAGTGATTGGAATTAAGAAAATACTGTTGAATATTTCAGAGCCTTGTACGAGCGTATTCATGACAGAACTACGGAACCAGATTTGCCTCCATCAGAAACATATGTGCCTTTGAAAATATGTCAACATAAAGTTCTGCTATTCATTGAAAGGCTAGTTGCGATTGACAAGGCAGTGTTTGGTGACTTGGGTTATGAAGTGTGGAAGTACTACGTGAATGAAGTTCTTCCAAGGGAACATATCTTACAGAAGTACTCAACTGTTGGGGTAAGAACTAGCGTACACATTTAATTTAATTTAATCGATGAAGGATGATGTATTAGCTTGAATCTTGAACCGTTTGGTAAGATTTGTTTCTTATTTCAGTATGAGCGTCTCGTTAGTATTGGACGATTCTTTGGTGCATTGTGCCGACAATTCTTGACACCTCAACATTCCAAAGATTTTATATATGCTGTGCTCATTTATCGACCAAAAGATGCTGCAAACATTGTTTTCAACTGCTTGTGCTCAAGCATGGACTTCTTCTCCATGCTTCCTGAGCCATTTGACTATGGTAAGTTATAAATAATCTTGAAATTAGGTATTGAATCAAATAACACAAAATTAATATTTGATAAGTTACAGAAATATTAGACAACAATAACAATTTTCTATCGTACCTTTTATTTTAAAATCTAAGCAGAGAATTAATCGTATTATTTGCTATCCTTCCAGAAAAAGTCACCCCTTGCGAGAAGTTGATTCTGTTTGCTCTGCGGAACCCAATCAAGTATAAACATCTCGGAGCCCATGCTAAGATTAAAAGTTTGCTTGAACAAGGACTCAAGCACCCACCGTTTGATTGTACCTGGGACCTAATGTTACTAAATACGTTGACCTCCATGTGTAGTAAGTTATTTCGATATTTTGTAGTTTCATTAGATTTATGGCACTGAATTTCTCTAGTTTTTAATAAGATAAATATCAATATGTGTCTGATTTATATAAATATTCGGTTTGATTAATTTTAGTAGTGGAGTCCGACGAGCAGTTGCTGAGTGCAGCAAAAGGACTCTCAATGCTCATGGTGCAGGGTGGATGGAAATGGATTTCTGCTTTCTTTCGTTCGCATTTTGATGACTTGGTTAAAAAATGGATTGATTCAAAATTGCCAAGTGTGGTTCTCGCTGGATTTTTGAAAGCAGTTGGTAAGCGCGGTTTATATTCATAAAATTAAAATTAACAAACGTAAAGAAAGTTCGATGCTGCGGTGTGTAAATTGTTGAGAGATTAAAGCATTGCTGCTGATATTTTTCTTACAGGTTTCGGTGCAGAGAAATCAGAGGATAATTGGGATATCAATTACTTGGAAAAGGAATTAACGAAACTAATGAACAACGGAAAAGGTAAACTTTCCCAACATTGACCAAAGTACTAATTGATATTAAGTTTGATTAGTTTTTAATTCATAATTTTACCTTAATTGCAGGAAGGGTTGATGCCATTATGGAAGAGGCGATTTCCATTTGTCGGGGAAACTTCGACAAGGCAAAACTTAAAATCATTCGGAACAAGAATAAGAATCATACTCCACCCGACCGTAGAGGCCAAGGCAAGTCTTTTGCGCCGAACAAGAAGAAGAAATCTCTTAATCGCGCCCAGAGGAATGAACAGGCTAAACATCTTGCCAAGAATGCTGGTCCCAAAGGGGCACCCCCGTTCAACAAGGGCTCAAAATGACGAAAATGAGGTCAAATTTAAAAAGTTTTTCTTTATTATTTTAGATTTATCGAACGTTGTAGCAGGCGTACGATTGAATACATTTCTAGTTAAATGTAATACATTTTATAAAGAGAATTAAAGTTGTCCTCAATATGGAACATTTGTTCGGATACGATTTTATTTCGAGATTTGATTTGATTTTTGGATTGCAATTGAGTTTTATGTTTATGATTCGGCGGCTGACGTTGCGATATCAAAAATTACAGCCCCGTCATCAGCAATGACTTTCTCGATAAGTCCTTTACAGAAGAAGCAATCCCCACGGTTCAGAAGGTGGTGGATGATACATGTTCTGAAATAAAATCCTAGATTAATTGAAATTAAATTCGCGAGAGAATATTTTAACGTGTAACCTGCAAGCACGATGATCGCAAGGTTTAAATGTAGTGGATTTTGGATATGCATAGCAAATAGTACAAATATCATCATCGGATATAGATTCTGCATCTTCGGTCAGTCTAGAACTCCAGGTTCTAACATGCGTAATTGTGGCTTCCAAACTTTTATATTCCGCTTCAGTCAAATCCAAAGGAACATCTTGAGAAATAAGCATAGATCTGATTTAGTCTCAATATCGGTGATAATTAAATAGGGCGACTCACGAGAGCGGAAAGAGAAAGGGGCTGGAGTTGAGACTCCTTGGTCGACGTGATCATTTCCAAGTAGAAATTCGAGAGAACCAATTTGAAAGCTCGGCTCCCGAATCAAAGCCTTTGTCACTGTCAACTCACTGTCTGTGAATTAATATTTTCCTGTAGTTTGGTTGAAAAATCTCAAAATATCAAAATAGTCACAAGAAAGGTGGGCTGACCATTTGTTTTTCCCAAATCATTGTGGAGCAATGCGACTAAAATCCCTGATACAGCTGCCAAAACTGGATAATAACTTACATTTTCCATACCAGTTAGTTTGTATTCTAACACTTGTGTGAATGTTCCTATACTCGACCCGATCCGATTGAGTACTTGACAGATGAGCTAAGTTCGTTTAAATTTGTGATGAGACGAGTTTTTTTCTCTAATTTTTTCAATAAATTCTTTTACCATGCAAAGACGACCGAGCAATGCTTCAGCAGAGTCCCTGGAAAAGTCTGTCACGGCCTGCGGAGCCAGATGCAATACCATTTCTAAAACTCGAAGAAGAGCCTGAGTCAATTCAAAACATGTGCAACAGATTTTTAACTGACGGGTTTCCATAAAAATGTTAGCGTCCCGACGATCCGCTCCTGATTGAATCTGAGAGCAACATTTTGAAAATTACGACGAACCTTGAATTTCTGAATGAATTATTATTTAAACCTCCTGTAAAAGACCGATGAATTCGGAAAACGCCCAATTCAGTTGATTCAAAACTGAGTGAATATAAGCAGATGCAAATTTTTGATTTTCCAGTAGAACCGATGCCACACGAGATTGTAGAATTGGAGATGGTGTCGGTGCTAATTTAAAAGTTTTAAGAGCAAAGTTAATATTAGCGGTACACTTGTCTCAAATTTAGTTTAATTACGGAGAGCAGAGGAAATTCCAAATTCATCCTGTACTAATTTTGCACGAATCGATTGTCTAGCCTTAGTCGAGGTAGGATATTGAAATCCAAATCCATTCCCTTGCCAGATTCTGACCAACATCCAGTTACTCTGAGCCCAAGCCCTGTTTTCGTAAGGACGAAGAATTGATTTGACCATGAGGATTTGAGAAGCCTCTGACATTTCTTCTAAAGCTGTTAGCATCGTTCGATTGCAAATGAACGTGGTCATTGCAACAGAGAGCGTTTCTCTTATATCTATCACTGCAATCCGAGTATCGGCAAAATGAGTTGATACAAATTCTGCCACATCTTTAAACAATGCTTTTATCCCTGGAACTTTATTGAATGGAACGTACGGGTCCATTTCAACCAAAATAAGTCCATTGAGCTGAAGTAAAGAATTAATGTAAACCTCTGGAGTAAATGCAAAAAGTGGTCCTTCATTTGTGGAACTTTTGAGAGTTGCAATGATCGTTGAAAGAAGTCCGACGACCAAACGTTGTCTCTCAACAGTGAAAACTGCTCCTTTGACCCATGCAATGTAACGAGACTGCTCTTCCAACTTGGTTGAGAATATTTCAATAGATTTTAGCATTTCTGCTTTCTCTTCAGCCCCTATCTGCTTACGTTCTCTCAAATTCTTATTGGCATAATTTAAGGACTTGACATATTCATCCATTGCAACTTTCAAAGCTGCTATCTAAAAATTTAGATCGTATTTAAATGTATTAGTTCCTTTCAGTTTTGTGGTTAGGATGCGTCAGTATCAAATCTAAAATCGAACCTTTTCTATGTGTGGAATGACGCCACAATTGTAGAGAATAATCACATCATCCAAAAGTTCTCTTAAACTGAGGGACACGTCCATTGCTCCCTTATCTCTTCCATCTGATTCTTTAGCCAGATATGCAGGTCTTGGACCTTCTCTTCGCTGAAAATTAGGAAAGTGGAAGAATCCACCAGCAAAAAGGCGTCTGGGGTCATTGGCTAAAGCACTGCGATAATCTCCAAACATTGGAATCAGAAGATTTTGTCCGCTAAACAAGGGAAAATAGAAATGGGGAAAAATTTTGACAAATGGGATTGGAATTTTATACCAAATCATTCNTGACAAATGGGATTGGAATTTTATACCAAATCATTCTATTCTGTTTTCCGTACCTTCGTGTACCTGCCAGCAAAGAAGTTCCAACATGTAAACCTACTGTAGTTCGAGAAGCCGCTCCTGAACTTGTCGCACTTGGATTGTCAGCTATTTCAGGGACATTTTCAGTGTGACTTTCTGAGGCAGGAGTGTGTTGTGCTCCTTGGAAAAGGCCGACGAAGCTACCTTCACTAGACTCCGTCTCAGCATCCGCATCCGTCGAATTAATACTCCTTGTAAAACTGCCTGAAGTTTGAACTTCTGTTGATGTTGCATTGCTCGTCCCACTGGCTGCATTTTCTGCAGCCACATTCGGAGCTGGACCTTGAGTTCGAATTGTGACCCTAATTAAAGGAGCCGCAGTCGACTCATCTGAAACTAATCATATAAAATGAGACTAGTATTGATGCATTCCATTGTTCATTCATAAAAGTGGTCACCAACTCACAATCGCTGTCCTCCGCTCCAGGTAAATCAAGGAAACTGGGGAAAGGTGTGTCTGAATGAGTTGCTGATGGTGCTACTGTCGCATGTTCAAAATTAGTAGTTGCTACATGTACATTATAGTCACGGAACATGAAGGGCAGATGAGACTTCTTCATGAAGGGATTTGTACAAATAATTAGCAAGACCCCCAAGTCTGTCCAGCTCGTAATAATTAATACTTGTGTTATAAAAAACGGCAGAAGGTATGTCAGGTAAAAGAGTCTTAGCTCCTTGCACGTTATTTTGAACTTCTTCAGTCCATAGAATCTCAACTAGTTTAAGCAAGCGTGAAAATGTTGACAAAGCTCTATTAATGGGGCGTTGAGAAAGAGATCCTGGCTGTATAAGCAAAATTATTAGCTAAAACATCTCGAATCCTATTGCTCAAAAAACTGAACAACTAACTCTCATTGCATCTTTGATGTGAATGCGTAATTGTCGCAGAAATAATGAGCGTGATGATGGACGTTTATCTGTCCCATCCGTGTTTGTCATCAAAATTTTTAAAAGTTGAAGTTGGACTGATTCCAAATCTAAGAAATACAAAAGCCATGTCATCTTGCAAATGTAAAAAATTATTTATATCCCATAGCAAGTGTTCCACTTACGATGAACATTCTCAAGAATTGCAACGCAAGCCGAATTGTAATCTTTCATAGCCTTTGTAGAATCATTTGACTCTTTTCCTTTCCACCAAGCATTTGGAATTAACTCTTTCAGGACTTCGTCATCATAAGGCTTCGTGTGAAGAAAGTTTGTGAGCCTGGAAAAGTAAAAAACATTTCATTTCACCTACACAAATCGAGCATTTTCAGTTTTTTCTTAATTTTTGTTACTTAATTTTGTCGAACAACACATGATGTAGCAAATATCGCCGAGTTCTTTTATGGGATGATAAAGCGCTCAAGCAATACAGGCTGTAGTGCTGGCTTGGATAAAATCGACTCAGAGCATTGGAGCGGAAGTAATTCATCAAAATCACAGCTAATCTATCAATTAATGCCTCCATTTCTTTTTCCTGAAATGAGATAATGCATTTCTACTAGTGTGCTTTGACATATAAAAATCATTTCAATGTGAGAACCTCGAGGTATGTCCATAAAACCTCCAGCAATTGATTTGTTTTCGAAAAACTATGGGATGAAACACCAAGTTTATCTCGGTGAGACACACGCTCAGGTAATCCCAGCTTTTTAGCAAAGTAAGGAAGAAATCTGCGCTCTATAACAAAGGCCGAATGCATGTTTCGTACGAGGAGGTCAAATATTCGCTGAATCGCCACAATTAAGGTGCGGGATTCATCTTGGGTCAAGAGAGTCGTAGTAGCGGCAGATGTCGAAGCTGGGGGAGCTCCAGCATTATTCAGGGCCAATTTCGGGTACATGGTGATGGAGCGTTCTAGCCATGTTAACAAGAGTTCTGCCTTGGAATCTTCAACCGATTTTTGAGATTGTAGAGCAAGATATCCTTCCACGGGAAATTGAAGAGGGCTTGCTCCAAAATTAGCAATGATATTTTCACTATGAGCAAGACTGACAGCCGGGAAGTAAGCAATCCCTGGTCCACGATAAATGTTATTGAAAGCGACACCCATGGAAATTCCATTCTTAGAATATGAAATGGTCCCTGCAGCCAGGTCAATACAGCATCCAATAATATCCCCAGTTTGCCACATGGATCCATATATGGTTGTTCTCTGATTCCATTTTCGAACACGATTACCATCATAAGCATACGAGTCTTTTGTGTCACCTGTATTCATTTCATTTCGTAAGCGGTGCATACAGAGTTTTAGTAAAGAAACTAGAATTATTTGGCCATTTCACTTACCAACACCTTTGTCTATCAAGAATTTTGTATCAATAGTTGACCACCCTAATTGCATGACACCTTTCGAACCCAACTGAATTTCGTACTGCCATTTCCCTGATCAGTTTAAAATAATTGTATTGTTACAGAAAATTAAAATTAAACATCCTTAGGAATTGTCACTGCACTCTATCCAAAGCCAGCTTACCTTTAAACACACACACGTTAGCTCGCACTGAGCCAAAACTGGATTGAGAATTAACTCCTAATCGATCATTGCTCACAATAAAGTAACCAGAGTGAGCATTGAGGTCAAATTTTACAACTTGTGGACCTAAGCGACCATGTTGAGGTCCAAGAGTACCATTATTCTTGGCGTCTTCAGCGGCTGTGTCTAGAATACTATGCAAGGCCTGACCAAATGCATCGGGTGGGGAACTTTAATTAAAATTTATAATTAGCACATGCTTGGGCTATGCTGCGCACTACATTTAAATTTGTCAATCATTTTATCATTAGCCATATGCTGGTGTAAGTATACCCATCATTATCCGGAGAACTTTCTGAATTCCTGGACCCCCAAGGTAACCATGAACTCTTTTGACTTTTACCAGCTTTTGCTGCATCATCTTGATGAGGTATTGCTGGGTTAGCTATTTGTCCAACTTTTCCTGAAGATTCTGCACCATCATTCGTAGGATTTGATAATCTTTGAAGAGTGGGTACAAAATCTGAGCCAAAAATTTCTCTTAGTACAGATGAAGACAACATTATGGCATCGGATCTGGCTATAAGAATTTGACCAAACTAAAGCCTTTCCTATTATGCTTATTCCGCTGCTGCAGTCACTATAACGTTGCACATAACATGCAGTGCAATCGAAGAATCTCCAGGAATATCCGGGTATTCTATACTGGAATCTTAAGAGATCATTATTTACGGTTCCGGGATAATAAATTAAAAGTTCTATGACGACTCCATAGTCCTGGGCTCATTGTTCATTGTTCTGGGATTTAGCTCTCCCAGTTCGAGTAGAATCCTTATAAAATTCGCTTAAGTTTTTCGAAATGCGATGAAAAACTGGTACAGAAAGAATAACATCTGAAAATGTTATATACTTTTAGTTGGTTCCAGTTGGGGTGAGCTGGATAATGTTATTCTGGATTAATAGGCGGAAGGGCGGGAGTGCTTGCATTGCAGTAGAAGACGTAGATGTTATGTGTCAATATTTTTGTTAAAGCGATACGATAATTAAGTTTGTCTTTTGTTTTATTCAGCTGCTCAGATCAAATTAGTTTTTTTGTGTGCTATGTGGAGTGAAATTTTATTAAAAGACCTTGATTAAGGTGCCGTGGGAATGGGATCGATGGAAGGAGGAGGAATTCTGGGAACCTTAGCCGACAATGAATGCAACACGTCCTCCTCAGATGAAGATGGAATTGGAGATTTGAGAGAAAAGTTTCATAATACTGTTCGAGAAAATATTGTTAGTAATTTTGTAGTTGGATTTTAATTAGCATTATAGTCGATCCTTTCGTTTCTGGACAAATTTAACTACTACTGACTTAAAATATGCATTAAAACAAGCCATAATGTGTCATATTTATATTTGTATTACAGATTTTCTTATTGTTTTTCCTCACACTCTGCGTAATAAGTTGGACCGTAGTTGGGTCATTCGTGAGAAAGAAAGATAAAGACAAGGATGGCAAAACTATTGGAACGTCCCAGCTAAGCTCAGAAGATGATGAATCAATAGTATATCGAATATGGTTAGCACTATACATTCTACAGATTAGGTGTACACGTTCTAATCTTACTTTATATTCATTAATAACTTTGCAGCTATTGGATCTGTGTTTTCTCTTTGAGCATTTCGATGGGAGCAACGTTATTACTGCCGATTTCAATTGGTTCAAATGAAGTCTTGTTGCTTTACCCAAAGACATACTACGTGCAGTGGCTCAATGGAATGTTAATACAAGGATTATGGAATTTAATTTTCCTATTTGCCAACATTTCACTATTCATCTTGTTACCATTTGCATATCTCTTCATTGAATCGGAAGGATTTTCAGGACATAAAAAGGTAGCCTGGAGTGGAATATATATATTTCACCAAATACAAAACTGATAAAATTTACGATAACTAATACTAAAATGTCTCTAATGTTTAAATTTCAGGGTGTTATCGCGAAAGTTCAAGAAGCCGTGGTAGCGCTCGTGCTTGTCGGATTTAGTGTCTGGGGAATCGCCTATATGTTTGCAGCTGTCCTGAGTCCAGAACGGTTTGCTCTCGGGGGACTCTTGAGTCTGAGTTTCATACATCAACTGCCCTTCATTTATTCTTGCATTTCATTTTTCGGTGTTCTACTTCTACTTAGTAAGTTTCATTATTTATCGAAACTGCTACTGATTTGATAAGCCTGTATTGTAATTAAATCTGCCAAGAAAAATTAAACAAAACATTCTTGTGTAATTTACAGTGTGCACACCTCTTGGTCTCGGACACATATTCACGGTCTTAAGCCAACTGATGGTGGGACCCCAATTTCTAAGAAACGTGGATGAAGAGTTTTTGGCGAAACAAATGGAAATAGAATCATTAAAGAAAATATTAGGTGCAAAGGCCAACTCCGAAAAATCAACAGAGTTTACTAGTCCAATGCAATACTTCAACAAAGAAGATTCATTAACTCAAAACGGGAACCAGCACCAACCATCTCAAACCCTGAACGGTGGAAGTAGCGAATTCAATAGAAAACTCAATCGTATGCGAGTTGTCTTATCAGACGATGACGATTCCAACGATTCGGAGGGTGAAATCAGAGGTTCCCTAATTGTAATGGAGGCCGAACTTCTTGATCTGGGTAAGCCAGGACGAATGGAATGTAATGACTGAAATTTGACTCTCCAAAATAACTCGTTTTGTTTTTCTTCAGAAAAATTGAAGAAGACTTCAGGGTGGAAGAGAAACTTATTCTATCCTTTATCGTTCATCCTTGTTTTCGCCTTGACCTCGTTCACTGTTCTTAAAGTCATTCTAAACACTCTTCTCCTTTTGGTTGGAACAAAGGCTCTCCCGCTGTCGGCTCAAGTAAATATTTAACTAATAGTTGCTGTTTTGTCAAATGTATGGGACTGACTCGAACTTATGATTTTCAGACAATCTCTTTGGGTCTTTCTTCGATGTCCATTTTGGGTCCCTGGGGAGCTGCACTAGAAATTGGTCTGATATTTTATTTAATTTCGACATCTCTGGTTGGCCTGTATAATCTACCGGTAATAAAAAGAGTCAGGCCGAGATTGGGCGATACTCCTACCTCTCATATAATATGCAACTGTGCATTGGTACTTATTTTAAGTTCGGCATTGCCGCTGTTGGCCTGCATTTTGGGTGAGCTGGACTGGAATTTATATTTTAAATTACTCTATAATTAATATATTGACAGCAATAATTAATCCCGACATTCTGTGTTTGCCAGGGATTACGAATTTTGACTTGCTCGGGAATTACGGCCAAATTGAATGGCTTGGAAATATTTACATCGTGTTGATGTACAACGTTTTATTCTCTATTTCATCAACTCTGTGTTTGGTTAACAAATTCACTTCACCAATTCGACAGGAGCTTGTGAAACGGTAACTTTTCTGTAAATTTTCTAGTCACCGGACACTCCCTTGCTCCGCTTGACTTGATATAGTATACATTTTTTGTTCCCAGATTACGAAGCGTCTGTCTTCAATTGAAGGGATATCTGTTTGGGCCATCACGTTCTGCTGCTGATAATAGGTCTCACAGGGATCTGCACGATGTTCTCAAGGAAGACTGATTTTGTTCTTGGTTTTTGAGGGGATTAATTTACGAATGTTTACCTTATAGGCCTTGAATTTTAATGTATAGGCTATAAATTAATGTATCGGCCTAAACTACATTACATTAGTCGAGACTGTTACTTAGAAATTATGCTTTCGTGAAACATTACGGTTGGAATTTGTTGCGTTGAAAACTGATTAATTTAAGCATTTGTTCGTGTATTCATATATGTAGCTCAATTACCGACTCGATTAGGTATCAACTTTACCAATGATTTGTAATTTCAGGGCTAATTAAAAGCTCATATTTATTAAGTTGATTTCTGGCTAAAGTATTATGGATTTGCAAGATTGCATCCATCATTGTATACCAGATTGAAGGGTCAAATGCTCCGGTAATAGTTTGATTTTATTCTCAGATCAGATGTGATTTATTGCTATATTTTAAGTTGATTTTAAATTTTTTGTTGTACATCTGTATAAGTAATTTATGTGTGTAATGTGTTTAAAATTATTTATAATGTAATCGTATGGTCTTGTTTTGTCGTGAAAATGGAAATACGTATTTATTAAAATTTTTGCAAATGTCCATCAAACTAAAAACTGGGGTTATGTGAGACCGGTCCCGCCAAATTGATTATTTTCAAATCTGTGTATCCAACTAAAAGCAAAAGTCAAGTCATGATGAGATGACTTGATTTTACAGCCAGTCAAGTCATCTCAAGTCCAAGCTCAAGGAGATGACATTGACATTAGAGATTAAATTGATAACCAATTGCTCTTAAATTCACATCCTCATTCATTTTTACCATCCGATCATTCGACGAAACGTGGTCCCTGTTAGTGCTTGCTACCTGCTCCATTCCATGCAATTAGATGAGAAACTACGACGGCTTTGTGAATTACACGGCTTAAATTCGGCAAATTTTTAATTGGTTTAAGGGCACGTGCGTGCAATAGGGTTTCAGAGACATTGCGAGGCCAGTCAAAAAGGAGCAAAACCTAAGGTCAAGATAAATTGACAGACATTAAGGTAACGTGATTTGATTCCTACGAGTACGAGTACGAATGAATTATTTATGAAGCAACAACGAATTCTCGTTGTTCTCATTTACGAAGAAAGTTCGTATAATTTCTGCTGTCATGCAGAAATGAAATCAAAATGTTGCAAATCACTGGGTTTCGGAAAGATGTGTTTAACGTGTGAAACTTATTTACACAAAAGTGTAACACCAAACCCGTTTCATAACGTTTTAATTACTCCAGATAGAAACTCGTTTTGTAGTTTTGTAGTTCACTTACAAAAAAGTTAGATTTTTAATTTTAATTTTTGTCCTGTTGAACAGAATGGCAGAAGGAGCGGAACAGTTTCCAGTGCAGCTGTATGTTTACGACATAAGTCATGGATTAGCCCGGTCAATGTCAATGGCTCTAATTGGTAAAATGATGTTTTACATTAATTTGCATCATTCATTTACTTTTGACGACACTATTCACTTTGCCTTGCCTTACAGTAGTAGTAGGAAAGTTCAGAATCGTTAAGCAATCTATCTTTTTATTGAGAGAAACAATTCTTATACTAATGTGAGTTGGAATTCAAGAACTTGGTTAAAATGTTGAAATAATGAATGAGCTGAATGCTAAATTTCGTATTTTGCCATAGTCGAATAAGCTAGTTACTAGCTTAGGTTCTTAGATTTCTTTTATATTAAATTAGAATTGGCGTGATCTGTGAGGGATTTCTAAACACGTGGTCATATCATAAAGAATTGCTTAAATTATGTAAAATGAAGATGTTTAAGTCTAGTTTAATTTGCCTGCCACGCAGTCTTCCAGTCGATATGTCGACGTCTTGTAAGTGTCTTCCAACTCCAAAACCTGATTGTAATTATTGGGAGTTGGGGTTGAAAGTACAATATATGTTAAGATATATGTAACATATTGTTGTTTTGGGGAAGGAATACGCAATCATTAAAAGTTTCTGGAATTTTTCTAGGACATCAGATTGACGGAGTTTGGCACACCGGGATAGTTGTCTTTGGACGTGAATTTTTTTATGGAGGGGATGGGATTAATCAATGCCCTCCAGTAAGTTTTGTTTTGTATCTATGTCTTACAGATGTGCAACACGTCTTATCGTATCTCTCCTTTGTTGGAACCCTTTCCCCTTTAGTTGAATTCTGAGTCGACGAGCGTGGGCAAAAGAATTCAAAAATAGTTTTTCTAAAAATAGATTTTTGAACCATCTACTAAGGGGAGAGATGACGAATACTTTTAGTACAACTTCCTTACTTTCACTTCACATACATAAAGTTTCTTGCTCTTTTACCCTTGTCTGTTTTCAAAGGTAATATAATTACGAACAACTCTGTTAATCCTATATCTGTAGTACAAGATATTATCGTTCCACAATTAACTTGGTTGACTTTATATTTTTGTCTATGATTGATATTTTATAGGGTGGAACTATATTGGGCAATCCTAATCAAGTAATTTCCTTGGGGACAACTGAAATTACGAAGGACATATTCCTGCAGCATTTGAACGATTTGGGCCAAACCACATTCCGCCCTAGTGCTTACGAATTGTTTACTCATAACTGTAATAATTTCACCAACGAGGTATCCAGTTTTCTCACTGGTCATGGAATTCCTGCTTTTATCTTAGATTTACCACAGACTGTATTAAATACGTGAGTACAATTTTTGCTAAAACGTTTAGGACGTAAGACTAGATGAATCAAAAACTAATTAAACTTTGATTGTAGTCCTTTGGGACAAATTCTCAGTCAAGTAGCACAAGCTCCACTCTTATTAGACAATCGTGGGCGGGGAGGTTCTGATCTCTTTTCATTGGATCAGCTAAACGGCGGATTCGGTATGTCAAATCACGAGCAAACTCCGGAATCGCCAGCTGCTGAAGCTGCAGGAAGACCGAGGCGTGATGTTGTAGCTGAAGTAGAAGAGGAAGAAAAGCGTGAGCGAGAGGAAAAGAAGAAAAACCGAGAACCCCCTATTGTTTTCCGGTAATTTTTCATTATAGATTAATTAGTACTATAATTTGTGCTTCCGCGAACTGAGGTGAAGTGATCATCTTCGAATAATTTGTAATTAGAATCATATTGTTTTAAATTGTAGCGACTTAGGCAATTCGGTAGACGAATTACTGGATGATTTGGAAAGATCTTTAGCAAACGTGGATTTGAATGATGAAGAGATGCGGTGCATGAAAGAGTTGAGAGAGTATGCACTTGGAGACGAAGGACTCTTGGGTTCTTTCCGACGATTTTCTCAATTTAATTGGTAATTCTAACGTTAACGTTAATACATTCAAAAGTTTCTAACATGTACTTTTGATATGTTAGGTCGAATCCTGCTCAGTGGTGAGCCCGGGATACAAGACGATAGTAGGGTTCATTGCCTGAAAGTTCTTGCCTGGCTCTCGGTAATTTTCGTTTTTTTAAAAAAAATATTTTCGGACTCTTACAGTTAGTGAACATCTAAATTCACTCAATCAGGTCACAAAAGATGATGTCATCCTCGTGTTACATCAAGATCGACGTGACCATGTTCTTATGCGCTACAGTTACAAATATTGACCAACTCTCGCCTCAGTGCCAAGAATCCGCAGCTTTACTTATCTGCAATCTTTTTGAGAATCTTTCAACGTCTGAGTGGCTGTTGTAAGTGAAGTGTTTGTACACATCTCTAGTTTTAGTTTATATTTAGATTGATGTTTTAAAGGAGTTGTTTTATTTCTCACAGGTATATCTCTGAATGGGAAAATGATGCAAAAGGTGTGACTTCAAATATTCGAGTCACAACTAAGGTGGGAGTTCATGCTCTCCTATCAAAGGAGTTCAAAGACATCGGGTCAGCCCTGGTGTATAATATGATGTCAAAGGAGGTAAGCTGAGAATTTTCTACTCTCTTTGAACAGTTTGAGTTCAATATACCTAATTTGAATTTGAATTGTTTTATTAGGTAAAAACAGCGGTCAGTAAAAGATCACTTCACTTCCACCATCATTCCAAGAATTGTGGCTTTAGTAGTTTTAACCGATCGGATTTAATCGCATAGAGAATTAGTCGCTTGCACAGCACATGTCGGCTTATAGCAAAATTTTGAAGCGCCTATTAATTACTTTTGCGGAGGGCTTGACATAACTGGGGTTCAAATTGAGTGGCTTGGCTTAATGTGGACTGCACGGTTAAAAATTAAGAAATATTTCAGTGTTAAATATTCTCAACTTGCCACTCGATCTAAAAATTCACTATTTTCAGTCGAAGTCTGCCTTGCCGGAAAACTATGTTGTCTTTCGCTTCAATCTGATCACTCGAGTCAGACAGAATTACTAATGCACAATTGCATGCAGTTGCATCACACAGAAAAAATACCAAATGTTTTCGTCTCTGTCTTTCGTTTCTAAGTTTAGATTCTGGTGGGGGTGTCATACTTTGCTTTTTTCATTCTATAGAGCGATCTTGTATTCCTCGTCGCATTCTTTACGAAACATTACTTGCTCGTCAATGTGTATAATTCAAAATTAGAATAGTTTGTCAATTTGTCTAAGTCATCAGTCTAGTTGATTTTGCTAGTTCAGTGAGAATTAGCAAACCAAACTATTAACTTTCTCTGATTGTGAATGAAATGGTGGGAGTGGAGTGACTTTGAATCGAATAGTAGAAATAATCAGAATTGTTTTTTTTTGTTTATCTAATCTTATGCTCCCCCTTCAACATTTAAAAGCGACTTGGACAACAACAAAATTTGAGGTCAATCCTCCCGGCCAAATCTAAATCAAAGGTCGGGGATTATAATGATGCCTCTTCTGGAATACTAATTTTTAATGCTAACTAATATTAAATGATTGTATTTACACGTGCACGTGGAATTAGCTTTTGGAATGTGGCTTGCTTAAACTTTTCAACAATCGGAACTTAATGTGTTTTATAAATGGTTTAGGTTTTTGATGATGTTGCTGTTGAAATGGCTATGGCCCTTCTACAATTTTTGTCTGAAAGGCCACCAGAAGTTCTCAGGTTAGTTAGAATTAGAATGCATAAAGTAACTTCAGCTGAAAAATGTTTAATTCTATCTAATTTTAGCTGGAGAGGACTCAAGTCTCTTCATCGATGTTGTCTGTTGGCTCGGTCTGAGGTAAGTTTCCTCTTTCCTCATTTTCGTTAAACGTTTCTACATGATCTAGAGCATATAGTGATTAGTGATGAAGAACGTTTACAATTTCTAAATCATTTTGATTTTATAGGTCCCTGCTCTAATTAAAATGGTAGGACCACAACCTTCGGAATTTAAGGGTGCGAGTGCAAGATGTGACGAATTGATTGAGCAGATCAATGCAATTTTGGCTACAGTTTACCGGCTAATCAATTCTCACAATTTCTAAACGACTGCCATGATAATGTAATTTGTTAAAGACCCTAACCACGAAGTGAAATTACAATCATTGTATATATTTACAATCACTTTTGTCAAGTTTGAAATTTTTAAAATTATTCTCTTGAATCAATTTTTGAATCTAATCTTATAAGACTTTTCAAATTGAAATCCTAGTCCGTCTGTTTATGTTGTAGTCCTTAGCCGGTGTCATGTTACGCAGGTTTTTAATGCCAAAGCAAAGCTTTAATTAAGTACCTTATTACAAATTAAGTAGTGTAGTATCAATATGTGTTGAGCCAATAGAATCTTGAGATTAAAAAACTCTTCAGAGATTGTATAGTCTCTTTTTATGATTGTAAAAAATTAATAAATATCGATGTTCCAAATTCTAAATTGTCATGTTTTGCGCTTCTTGAAGATGATCATTTCCTTTCGGCGCCAGTCTAGCTCTAGCTTGGCAAGATAATCCTCTATTTGGGCCAAACTCAAGGGGCGTTAACTTTAGTCTGGGAACTGGGTGAAGGACGAAACGGCATAAATAACCTAAGGCCTTCCTTTTGGGGGATAGGGTTAAAAAATTAAAATAGCTAATATAGCCCAATAGTCGGTTTACACAAGCTGACAAATTTTAACCATGGAACGTTCGTATCATCGTATGTTGCAATTTTACGTTAACATTAAAACATGTATAATTATTTTTATTTGTCTTTTGAGTCAGCTGGTGAATCTAATTTCACACACATCATCACATTACTTAACTAGACGGATTTAGCGCATCCTGGCCTCTGGCTTCCCTGACTGGATTTTAGCACATCACATCACATGGATCGTGTGATAACTCATTTAACTACGTTTTTGAAATTACGCATCAGATTTAGAGACTCAACTCAAGAACCAGTCGGCTAATATACTGTACTGTGCAGCCGTGCCATTTCTACACGTCGCAGGAAGGCTGGATCCAGCAGCCAAAATGTAAAAAAGTGGCTATGGCTAGGCTATGGCTTATAAAATAAAATGTACAAAATGTGCAACGTTGGAGCGTTGCTTGGGTTGGATATTGCGTGGACTCGCTGGCTCATGGAATGAACGAGATTTTATTATAAGAGTCCTGTTTTGAACCTCAACTCCGCACTTGGCTAGTAGATCTCCGTGCCAGTCCTTCTCCACACGTTCTCAAAAAACTTCTTTTTTCACTCTTCAGATTCAGACTCTTATTTTTGTAGCAAAGACTTCACAGTAGTGCACCGGATACACAACACACGCTGCTAAAATTTACTAATTCTCAAGAAAGCGAGAGAAACTAGAAAAAACTTCACAATTATGAGTGCATCACCAGTTGCTCGTCAAGTGACTCAATGTCAAGCCATCCCTTCAAGACGAATCCTCATCAACAGCGCTTCGGATTTGCCAAATGACTACTCAACTACCCCAGGGGGAACTTTCTTCTCTACTACTCCAGGAGGTAAGGCATTTTAATTTGCTTTTTAGACGTAATTAAAACGCATCTCGACCTTTCCTTATGCTTAGGCCATAGATATAGTCCCATTTGCCATGCCTTCCTTGTGTTACGCCATACTCCTACCATAAGGCAAGGCATCTTCAAAGATTTACTTACGCTCACGCACAAAGATCTCTTCTTCCTCAATCCAAAACCTTTGTTGTGATTTTGGAGTTCAGACCCAGAACCCAGAGCCAGACGTAGTTTTACATTCCTTTCTTTTACCCTCACTCCCATTGCATCTCTTCTGTATCTAATGTTATGATATGATATGAGTACGAGACAAAGGAAGGATGTAGATAGGATAAAAGAACAAAGGATTTGAGGCTGGGATACGAAATAACGAAAAAGAACATCGAATCACTGAAACCACTTGCTCTTTCTTCAAAATCGAATATTAGTACCTATTGATACACCATCTTTAATTAGTATTTATAGAAAATACCCCACGAGATTAGTAAGTAGACAGGCATTTAACCAACCTCTTGTTGACCCTAATCTTAAAGTTGTAAACATCTAATTAAAAATATCGTCAGCTTCTAAAAAGTTAGGTTAGGGTCATTAGGAATGTGAATGGGATGTTCTCAATCAAATGCTAGAATTAACTAGATTCTTCTAGACCCTTGGCCTTGACTTAACTTGACCTGCATTTTGCTAACTCACTTTTGAGGCTAGTTGCAGCCTTGCAGCATATCTAATTTTATTCGGATTCATAATTCGTCCAAAATTGTATTATAAGATAGTAAAGGAATGAGTTCTATTATAATGATGCAATAATGAAAATTGTACAATGTACAAGCGTCAAAGGTGGTTCTAGCATTTGATGAGATTTGATGATGGACTATGAACTCGGGTTTAGTCTGGCGGCCGCAGTTGTCACTTGCTCAGTTAGCTTTTAGCTAGATCTGGACGTATTAGTAGTCTACTTTATTGTCAAAGCTTTTTATGGAGTTTGGAAATTTCGACCTCGGTTTCAGTTAATTCACGACTGTAGTTATATCGAAACATCTTTTCCTTATTTAATCATCTGGCAAAAATTTGGTTTCTGTAGTATAACGAACAATTAAACTAATGCATTGTTAAAGCTCATTTGTGATATGGCATGGACCACAATGAATTCACCTTTGGAGTCTACGTAAGCTCCAGCTGTGCACTTTCAAACATTCTGTTTTTCACCAAAACTGCAACTTATGGCTGGTTTTTTTAACCATTGAATTAGTCATTCTGTTTATTTACAAAGCTCTTTGCAATAGTTGAGTTTTATCCATGTGCGACAGCGACTGATGTGAAGTGGAAACACATTTGTCTGCGTTTGTTAAAACTCTGTCGTACAGGCTTTGGCTGTTTGGCTTTGAAGCTATCAGAATTTTGCAAGTATACAGCTGGAGTTTTGCATTTGCCAAATGCAATTTGATTTTATTCTCTAATACCTAATGTCTAATGTGAATGGGTACATCTTTCTTATCCAAATGTCTGTTCATATATTGATGAAAGACAGAAAAATATGGACTTTATTTAGCACATCTATGGGGTTTCGTCATCTTAAGATAAACGCAACATTAACATTTTCCTTTTTGCTGTTTTGTTTATACGAAGTTAGCCCTGGCGTAGTTAGTTCACACATCTGACGTCCTTTATGTCAGCCAACAAGGATCTTACGGATATTAAATTGCAGACCTTCCAAGATTTGTGTTATGCATAAGCAACTTGTATTTTAACATTTTTGGAGCGTGATACCACCAGTTCTGATTTTATGCGTATGTATTTATCAATCTGGGTTTGTCTGTATATTCCTTCTCTCAAGTACAGAGCGAGGAACGATAGAATCTGTCAAATTATTTAATGTCAATATTTAGAATTTATAAATCAAGCATACATTGATAATTTAATTGAATAAACTGTGTATAATAATATCTATGCTTCATTAGCTGGAGACTGGAGATTTACATGTACACAGGCACTTATCCGTAGAGTTGTCCACAGTAGTTGAATGATATAGACTGAAGTGTTTTGTAATTGTAATCACTCTGTGCTCTATAGCTTGGCCTAAACCTCTACGAAATGTAAAATGCGAATCACTTAATTGAATGGAACTTGATTTTGATAAGTTCAAGGTCTTTATTTTGAGAGGAAACAATTATCCGCCCCTTTATTATTTCATTTGTTCCTAACTAATGTTATTGTCGATTTTATTTTTCGATAGTATTATAAATTTATACCACGTATACTCAGCAATTCTGTTCCTGTGTAGAATCTGTCTTACTGATGATGTTAAGGAG
>WJEZ01000037.1:0-69146 GCA_009869925.1 Thalassaphorura encarpata
GACTTGTGCAGACGAATTTCACCATTTTCGATGCTTGGGGACCTAAACCAACACAATAAAAAATATATCGGGTCTGGACGCGATACGCATGTAAAACAGTTCCCTTGTCAGTATCTGATAAGGGTTATTTTGATGAGAAATACAGGTACTTATAAGTTTTAATCTATCTGTCTAGTTAAAGTGTACTAATTTCTGACAATGATATCCGAAGTACCATTTGCTATACTTGTCACCCTAATTTTAATTTAATTACTTACTTTTCGTCCTTGTTTAGAATAGAAACATTCACGTTGCCCAGTATTATACGCAAGTAATGTCCATTTTTCTTGGGGAGAGCTTCTTCCATTTCGTACAGATTGACTTTTCGGTGAACAATTTTCTTTTCCAATTCATCTAGGACTTCCTTATTTTCATCAGTATTCCGGAGGCTAAAAGAATTTTCAATTTCAAACGATGAGATGAATTCTAATGGCTAAACATAAATACTTAGCCAAAAAAATTGAAGACAAAATCACTTACGCTTTGATTGACTTTTTGATGACACCGAGGCGATAGCGCTGATGATTCAGTTCTTTGACACATTTTGCCTGAAGGCTGGATAATTCGTCCAATTTTTTAACATAGTCCTTATGTAATGCCTTAATGAAAGATGATATTAATCTTCTTAACCACATATTACTCTAAATTGATTAGCCTAATCCATATGATGTGTTTATTGTCTTACCGAAGATGTTTTGAATTCTTCTGACAAATCCTCAAAATCTTTGAGGCAAGACGCAACGTCCGTGTCCATGATTATGAATTATAAATGATTACACTGCAAATTTAGAGTTGAGTCCAACCGTCCACGTTGAACTCTCGCCCTCAAGAAGTGGACTCGTGAGTGAATGAGCCGACTGAGCTCTTCAATCACTATAATAAAACTATCCCTGAATCCACTCCTAATTTCAACCTTTACCACTTAGGTCTAATGTGATATCTCATCCTCTCATACATAATGAATACGTCACAAACACTTTAACTCAGCTCTGCATTTTCGCCAATTTTGTATTTCGGAAGCAAAACAATTTAACCCTTCCATGACAATCAAACTGACTCACTATGGTTTCTTTATGTCGTAGAACGTCTAATCTTCTGTGATCAATCCCACTTTTTCAAAATTTCTATTGAAGTTTCCTATTTTGTAAAAGAATTATGAAAAAGCTCAAAATCCTAAATAATAGAGAAAATTATAATTGAGGACAGAGAGCAAAGAATTAATCAATTGCATGTATGAAATACTTTATTTAATAATTAATTCTTCAATAAATAATTCCTGGTTAGAAGATTAATTGAACTTAAAATTAAGAAACGAAGGCAGAATCATCCATCCAGAAACAGAATTTCCTCCACAAGCACTTGAACGAAAAGTTCAACTCGTATTTTTATATGAGGGGGTAAGTCTGCAAAAATTCATCATTCCGTGCTCGCTTGTTTCATTCCCTTGTACGCTTGTTTCATTCACACACATACGTGTTTGTTTCATTGCATGCTCTCTTATTCCTTGCTTGCTTGTTTGATTCCTTGCTTGCTTGTTTGATTCCTTGCTTGCTTGTTTGATTCCTTGCTTGCTTGTTTGATTCCTTGCTTGCTTGTTTGATTCCTTGCATCTCGTGTTTCAATCCTCGCTCTCGTGTTTCATCTCTTTCTCGCTTGTTTCATTCCGTGCTCGCTTGTTTTATTTGGCTCCTCCTAATGGAGGGCCATTCACGTATTATCTAGTTCTTAAGCACGGCAATATACGTGGATCGGCGCCGCATAATTTATAATAAGTTCTCTTCCATCCGGTTGAGTGAAAAACAAATAAAGTTGGTTCAGCATAGCTAAGAAAACCTAAAAGTTGAAACTCAACTTCCTTTAAAATTTTATTATGGAAGGCATTGGAATCCACATGGAACAATGTACTGCTTCGAATTTCCAAGCTAGAACTTTTAATTTAATTACTTCTATTCTATAATCTATTTTTATGGATTCCCTAAAAAATTTGGGGCACAACACAATTTCATTAATCAGTGTAAGGGACAAATTAGATTAATCTGTAATGAGAAGCCATTGATTGATTTGCACGGCGCCGCAGTTCCATTAGACTCAAGTCAACAATTAGCATAAAATCCATTATTTCATTCCGTTATTTGTGGCGCCACAACGTTTGGGCTAACTAACTAAGCCTTTGAATAGCGAGGAATGAAACACGAGAGCAAGGAATCAAACAAGCAAGCAAGGAATGAAACAAGAGGGCATGCATTGAGACAAGCGTGCATGCAATGAAACAAACACGTATGTGTGTGAATGAAACAAGCGTACAAGGGAATGAAACAAGCGAGCACGAAATGATGAATTTTTGCAGACTTACCCCTCCATATTTTTAGGGTTCCATAAATGTCGATTGTCTGCTAATTTCCTGCCTGGACGGTGGACATTATGTGAATTCATTGTATGAGGTAAAAATTATAGGTGACATTTATAAATAAATTGGTTTTATTTGAACATAATGCTCCTGAGTTCGCATAAATCTGTAAGTAAGAATTTTATTAACATCATTTCTTAGTCCTTACGGCTGGATCCGACTTAGTCACTCTTAATGGAAAACTAATTAAAACTACACCAAGATTTCATTTTTTTTGTTCAGCCTGGCCAAAAACTGTCATGAAAATTCATTTTTATACGACGATGCCTCAGCGAGCATAAATATGGTTTTTTCTCTGTTAGCCTAGTCGAAGTAGAGTTCCATCTCCATGCAATGTTGTTGGTCTTATAGAAGGTAGACTTAAACTCATTATCTTCATTAGCTACATTATTGCTACAATACTTGTTGAATTGAATCTCGCTATAAGTTCAAATTTGCGTTTTACAATATACTGTTACTATACTGTGCGCAATTACTGTTATCTAGGCCTATGTTCGTTTTAATTGATAAGTACAGAAAGTACGTTAAGGACACTTGGAAATGACTGGTAAAAATAGTAGTTTTGCCAAGAGACAAGTTCGAATCACCGCTGGGATATTCATTTCTAAGATACAGAATATTGAATATGTTTCAAGTATCTTCGATGCACATCAAAATATAGACTCAAAAATCCCATTCCTTGTTGCTATCTTGAGTTAACAAAGATTAATAAAGCAAAACGATCCTTGAGATGACTTGTGAAAGTACGCCGAGTTGTTATTCTACTTTTATGGATGCGACAAAGGGTCAGTAAACAAAACGGTATGAATGAGATGCAGTGCAGTAGTAGTTGCTTAGTAGTATTCGGGTGTTCAATTCAGTTAATACATAATATGTATATTATAATATGTATATTGAACTTCACTCATTTTAATTTTCTCCATTCCAGAGGAACTATACACGCTCTAAAGACATGTTTCCATTATTATCCGGATCAAAACTTTGGTCATGGCCGATAATCCCTATTTTCTGTGGTTTTTCAAATCCTTGTCCTTCGCTCCGTCCAAGAATATTCTCCTCAGCGTCAAATCCTGGATGACACAATACTGCATGAATAAAGTTACAGAGGTCGGAGAGCTGCGTTCATTATTTCCAAATCTGTTCCGAGTGGAAAGTATTGGATTAATTCTTATTCTCTTTTCCAATTGACGCAACCTAATAATTTCTTAATATCTTCAGCTGTTCCTGTGATTAAAATATGTTTTCTCTTCACATAAAACATTATTAACAAAAAGTCTAGGTCTTAAGATTCTGTAGTCCATTTCAATTTTGGAAGTCAAAGTGAACAAGTCAAAATGACGGCTACAATGGAAAAGTCTTATATTCCACAATACATTCAATTCGAATGTACGGCTAGTGAAAAATTAGATTCTCCACGAGACAAAGATGGAAGAGCAGTTTTTGTCTATCCAAATTTGGGAAAACAAGTGGAATCTAATTATCAGGGATATAAAACCCCTCAAATTTATCCAAATTTGATACCATCTACTAGAAACAGCAATTATAAAACTCCATTGATTCCAAAACAGTCAAGACATGCACCGACAAAAACAAACTGGTTCGGAATATTTTTGGCTTTCCTTTCTGGAGTTTTTTTTACACTTTGCTCGGGAACAGTAAAATATCTGACGGACATCGATCCTATGGAACTTCTCATCTTTAGATCAATTTTTCAAGTAAGAAATTCATCCATGTTTGCAACCATCTAAGCGTCTCTAAGTAGAGTCAAATTATTTGTTCTCTCTAGAAATATTATTTCCATTTAGCTTATTTAAGCTTAATTCGTTCTGAAGCTGTTGAGGAGGCTTTCCAGAGTTGTTCATTTTAAATATATTCTTTTTTCCCTTCACCTTGTTTACAAATATTAACATTAACCATTTAAGAAACCCCGTTCTTAAATGGTGATTAAAAATAAATATTTTCTTAACCAGATGCGGAAGAATTTGTAAATTTTAAAATGCTTCAATCTGTAATTACTAACAGGTATCGCTGACTCTGCCAATAGCTATATGTAAAGGACAAAACATTTTGGGACCTAAAGGATCAAGGGTGTTGCTTTTTCTCCAAGGTCTCGTTGGTGGCACGACTCTGGTTCTTCTGTTTTATTCGTTTCGACTTCTGCCTTTGGGTGATGCCGCTACAATCATTTTCAGGTGAATATTCGTTAGATTTGTATAAGTTCGTCCATTAGAACGAATTAACTTAACTAAAGATTGTGAAGATTCTTTCGTTGTAAAACATTAGCCAGTAGATTTATTTGCATATAATCACGAGAAAGATTATACCTCCTTTTGAACTCAATCTTAAATAAGATCCGAGTTAGAGATTTATGCTCAAATCGGCCTACGATGACAGACAACTACGTACCAGTTTGTGACACGATGAAATACTTTTCACTTACGTATGGATGAAATGAGGCCGTAGTCTCATCCAGATGTTTAACTTAGGATTACAAATTGAAAGATTTAAATCTCCTCACCGAGTGAAGCCATCTTGCATAATAATGAATCTAATCATTCAATCTGCTCGTGTAATTTCATCTATCAAATGACATTCTACGACCAAACTATTAGCTCCTCTGCAGTAAGGATGTGAACCTTTTGTATTTTATAGCATATACATGTATTTAGTTATACCAGAATATCTGCGATACATTATTAATGAGTACATAATGTCATGACGTTAAACACACTTACAGCAGAGGATTTTGCAGTATCGACTAGCGTATAGAATCATATAAAAGGTCAAATAATATAATTTCATCTCAAGATTATCCTGAGTACACATGGTGCTTGGACAAAAGTGTTGACTTGAGGGCCCATATTTACAACTTTGATCATGAACAGGATAACGTTTTAATTTTTTGATTTTGATTTTTGTCAAACAGTTCACCTGTCTTTGTAATGGTAATGTCACACATATGGCTACGTGAGCCTTGTGGATTCTACCGGACTTTCATTGTCTTCCTGCTTGTAACTGGAGTGGTTATGATAACTAAACCTCCATTTTTATTCCCAACTGTCGGCGAAGAAGAAACATACAACATACTTGGTTATGCAGCAGCCCTTTGTGGAACCCTGTTCACGGCCATCAACATAGTGGTCATGAGGAAATGCAAGGATGTCCATTTTTCAGTTGTCGTTTTCCAGTTTTCATTTTGGTCCCTCGTTATTAGTTCTCTAATTCTTGCATTTTTTGGAGAGATTGAAATGCCGGAAAATTCAGTCAATGAGTGGGTTCTTGTTTTGCTTGTGGCTGTTTTTGGAGTGTCTGGACAAATTCTGGTTGCAATCGCATTATCCCATGAAGGTGCTGGAAGGGTGGCTGTAACAAGATCACTGGATATTGTTCTGGCATATGTTCTACAGGTATACATGCATATATGTACAATTAATTCTATTTCTAAATTAAAAATTTTACACATTAAAATAATTAATTAATATTTTAATTCAACCCAGGTGCTCATTTTCGGCGAAG
This sequence comes from Thalassaphorura encarpata, assembly GCA_009869925.1. Lineage (NCBI taxonomy): Eukaryota > Metazoa > Arthropoda > Collembola > Poduromorpha > Onychiuridae > Thalassaphorura > Thalassaphorura encarpata. The sequence continues at coordinate 5,963 of WJEZ01000037.1, forward strand.
TCCCTGACTGGAGATCTGTGATGGGAGCATTCATGGTTATCATATGCGTGATAGGCATGGGGTTGGAAGATATTGTCCATCGCCTATTTACTTATCTCCCTTAAAATTATTTCTTACTATTGATTTTGTCATGGTTTGTCTCTGAATAAAGTGGAAGACAGCATTAATTACTCTATAGTGAATTGCGACGAAAATAATCCTCAGATTCATATGAACACCAAATGGGCTGATAAAATCTACGACAGATCTGCAAACCCACAATTTTATAATTATTTGTTATCGCAATTAATTGAATAAACTGAATCTCCATGGCCTTCACATCTTTTAATTTGTACAGAAGTTTACTACTTCTCAAAAAATTTTATCTGAGGAATTACAGAATAGTATGCTGTTAATATTTTGGTCCGACCCCTATCCAAAGAACACTCAAATTTGGAAAGTTTTAAAGGTCACCCCTCAATCAAATCACAATTGTATGATTTACAACAAGGTTAAAAACAAATGTTTAAATACCAATATTTATTTAGCTTGGGGTCTTCATATTAGACAATTAAATGTAAACCTGATATTAGGTCACATTCTGATTTTAAATAAAATTGTTTATGTTGTAAAACCTGCCAATACTAAATGTGCTCCAGATCTAATTTCGTCTTCCTTGCGATGTCATGATTCCGAGGCTTTTTAAATGAATCATACAGGCGAAGCGAATAGGTAGCCCATTCATCTCCGGGTGTTTGGTGGCCTTATGCCGATGAAGTAAAATTGAGATGAGATTTTACGCAAAACTTAAATGCAGGAAAACTTACGCCAAATCTCGATCCGGAGAAAAGAAAATAATAGAAAAGAAAAGAAAAGAATAGAAAAGAAAAGAAAAGAAAACAACGAAAAAACTATTAGGGTAGTAAAGTAAAGGATTTTTGGCCCAACACAAGAAACCATTTATGAAATTTTTCCAAAAAAATTCATTGTTTCATGCCTCCTGGAAGAGGAAATTCTGGTTGAACCGAATGTCGCAATGAATAGAAATGACAAAACCTCGTCTCAGAATTAATAGTTTGGGAGTACTCGTACTCGTATTTGATTATTTTTTATTCTGGACGTGTGATGCTATTGTCCAGGTGGACACTAGAAATCAAGAATTTGGAAGGTTAGGAGATTCGTTCGACTAAAGATGTACCGGCCAGTTGGACTCTTAAATTACTTGACCATGGAAATTAATAAGGACTTGGAGGTCTTGAGTAGTGAAAGGGATTATCTCTTGAATCCATGGAGCTTGGAAATTGCAGTGATTCGCCACTCTACTCGCCACTGATTCAGTGGTGAGTAGACACTCCAATTTCCAAGCTCCATGCTTGAATCCAATCCAAGAAACATGATTAGCTAAATACTGAATGATGTTTAAATTCCAGAATTGAGGGGAATGAATGGTTAAAAGGTGATGAAGATGAATTTTGGGTTCTTATGGCCCTCCTGTCCGGTTCCGGTGACGGACTGGAAAGGGCTATGATTTTTTTTGTTGCGGGGTTTGTCTGGATAGTATAGCCGTGGGACGTAGGTGCGTGCGTGAAGGAAGAAATGGTAGGAGAAGAGGGGGGAAGAAGGGAGGTAGTTGACGAGTGAGCTGAGCTGAGCTGAAAGTATGAGGGACACAGTAGTTGGACTTGGACTCAGTACAAGTCAAGTTGAGTCAATCCTCCGCCTCTCTCATTTCTGTTTTTTCAAATAACCCGTCTCGATTAATTCATCATCACCTTTAGTTCATCATCTCCATTCTCCTTAACCTTTCTATCATTATACAATTCAGTTATTATAAATTCAACAACTAGTTCCTACTCAGTTGACTGACGACTTCAACGTCAAGAACACATCTCATTACCGTAAGTCATTCTCAAATTATTCGGGACTCAAGACACAGCTCCTTTGTTTACTTATTTATATATTATATTATTCTCATCATACATCTAATTAGTCAGGCAGAGTTGGCTAACGTAACCTACGACTCAGAGTTTCATCCGCCCAATCTCTCTGGTTTAATGTCAAGGATATTCAAATCATGATTTTGATGATGATTGAATAAACATTTTATTCTTCCCTCCTAATCTTTTTCCTGCATTGTTTTAGTATACCTCACGTAATACCCGTTCTCTTCAAGTCCCTTCCTTCAACCATGACATGACATGATAGCTGAGATTCCCACATTGCACATGTTATAGAGAAATCTAATGTTATTTATAATTTACGTTTACAAGTAGGCTAAATACGTAGGACTATGGTAGAGCAAATGCCAAGATCAGACAGAGCACCTCCATTGACGGTGACAGTTGGAGGTTGGTTGGGCGAGAGTTTCCACTTTTTCTTTGCTTCATCTAGTTGAAACTCTGATTTCTCATTCTTCATTTATTTTAAAAAGAAAATCTACCATCTACCTCACGAACAGTCTCTTCTCGATATCCCTTTTTTTATTTGGTGGAGACGCTTGAGTTCATGTGTAAGTTGAGATGAGTAGAAAAAGCAACATCCAACGAACCGTGCAAAATTATCATCACTGGTGCCGGCTGACTGCCTCAGCGTCAAACTGACAGAGTGTTATCAAGTGGATGGCGTTGACTCACTAAACTCTTGGCTGAAAAGAACTAGGTTAGACCGTGGTTCTGTCCCATAATTTTCCTAACTTCCTTTGATTAACTTTCTTCAAGTGGATCCAATCAATATTAGGTAGGCAAAACTCAGAAGAGTCAAGAGTTTGAAAATTAAATTGCAAATAATTAATATTCAAACGAATAGAAGAAAGTTTTGTTCTGTCTCAGATAGACAAAAAAATTCCAATTGTATGCAATATACGTACTAAATCGTTGACATCAGATGAATGCATTTAGAAGGAATGAGTGCTTCCTTCCCTCAAATCAATTTGTTTGATTGGTTTTCGTCTAAACATGAACCATGAACGTACGTGCCTTCTCCCTGCCTTTACAAAATCAATCAGTTTTCCCCAAGATCTCAATTTACTTTGATGCGTATATCGAGGTTAGGAAACGATGTTTATAGCTACGGAAAAGGAAAGATATATTGAAACAATGGTCATTTCTCATCACCGTGTGTCGACCACAGCAGCAAACGGTTGCAAACTTTTTTATGGCCTTCGCTGTTGCTAAACTCGTTAGCCTGCTTTCTACGTGTACATTAATATTTTTCCTGTATTCGGATTTTTCGTCGACTGGATTTCTTTGCCTCGTAGTGTCCCCAGTGTTCAACTGTAACTGTACTTAAATTCGTTGAAAATAATTTTACAACTCTCATACCAAGGCTAGGTCTAATTAGGCACTCTTGATATTATAATTTGTCCTCGAAAAGTCTGTATTTTCTTAAACTACGCACATTCCTGCTTCTTAATGTTAACGTAAAAAATTTTTTAGATTTTGCCTCAAAATAATTCGGCCAGCGCGTATATAAGGTGTCCCGTATATTCTTCGAAGTAAGAAGACTGTATTATAATGATGTCCTTGATAATTGAAATAGCACTGGGCGAGCCTTTAGGATGGGCTTGCTTCTAGATCAGATAACTATTATTTTTAGATCAGATATAAGATTAATAATGGTAATGCCTGGAAGACGAGGATGAATAATTTTGAATATATGAATGCGAAAAACTTGATTGATGAATGGCTGAAGTTGAATAGAGTATTTGTAGAAAATATTATTTTCTTATGACCTTGAACTTTATTTCTCGCATTAGAACAGTAAAAATATTTGAGTATTTTAATGACGTACTTATAGTTATGATCTATGCGTCTCAATTTTACTTAGAATTATTACAAAAATCGTTTTTGTAATCAGAACAATACTGAAGTCAAGAATTTCGATTTTTTTGTCCTACAATTTCTCCAGACAAAAGAGATTCACGAAAAACTATACCTAGCCCCATCTCCAGAAGGCTTCTTAATTTCCTTAACGATATCCAATTCACTGTTGGTGTTTTTTATCATCGAAGAAATCTTTAAAGATTCTTAATTTGTAAAAATATCTCAATTCATCCGCTACCCCTCTGTAATAACTTGCAATAAAAAGACTACTAGACAGATTGGTAATATCTGTTCCTTTATTCAGTATTTGGGCTCAGTATACCCAAAAAGGCAATTTGCTCAACATGAAGTTAATACGATAGAATTACTCATCGTGAATTAGTAGTTCCAACTGTAATGTGTACCTCAGTAACATTATGCATAATTTATACCTTTGACAGGTGATCTGAACATTGTGCGTTATGCTGAGAATGTCCTGAATTGTTTTATTCATTGAGACCATTCTTGTGGACCACAGGTGAGTACTTCACGTTACAAGTATTACTAAGTACTCCACCTTAAATTTAAAAGCGTGAGAGTTTTTTCCCACCAGAATGATTGTTTCTTCTAGAAGTCACTTGTGTTTAGAATTGAATGAATCTTTAGGCAGGATCAGAAAATTGTAGAAAATTAAATATTTCGCTGTCGAGCGAGTCTACTACACGAAGACATCACCATTTCAATTCAATTGCTCATTTCTAAGTTTCAGTATGCCAGTTAAGGCTGCACTTCAAACAATAATCCAGAGTATTTTTAGACTCCATTCTAAGTTTTGAAACATGTGCTGGAACCAGAACTCTGCACTTAAGCAGCATTCTCTCTCTGATATATGTAGCCCATTCCAATGGATTTTGCTTTCACAAACCGCATTTCCTCTCATAAACATGCCACTATTGAAATAGGTATCTCTTACGTGAGGATTTTCAGTATTAAATGCAAGGCAATATGAAGTATGTGGGAATTTATATGTAAAAGTAATTTCATTTTGAAAGTTTTGAGCAACTGACTTATATTTAGATAGATTCAATTATATTTGAGCAGGTATCTTTTCGTCCAGGTACGTATATATCCTGGGCTTCGTGTATAATATAATATTTGGCTGTTCAACCAGAGGTCTCAAAATTTACCATCCACGATTCTTGGTTCTTTTCTCCCTGTATGGAATTTCTGTGTTTTCAGAATCTTACCATCTAATATTAGTACCTAAGACTAGGATTTTAGTTGTTATTATTGTTAAATCTAATAACACACCATTAGCACAAACGTTCCAAAACTCAATTAATTTCAGTCGAAAATTCGACACCCTTTATCCCGACTACAGCCAGGGAAGTTCTTTTCCTTGAAGTGAGACACTTACTCGCCTTGAAATCGCCGGTAAACATCCCCTGCGTAAAAGATATATTAGTAAGGATATGTGGGTTATTTATGTACAGGGTGTCCCGAAAGTAACTGGAGATTTCAAATAACTTTTGATTGGACAAGAATTTTAAAAATCTGAGATAGCCATTCGAATTAGTGTGTGATTTGAAGTCTTCTCGGCGCGTTCCGCGGAACGCGCGCGCTAATGCAAAGAATACTGAAAATAGGAGCAGTATTTTTGTGTGTAAAAAGTTTTTAACACCTTATAATTGAGTTTTCTGTTGTTCCTGTGCTTTTAATTTAAAATTTCACTGAATTTTGACAGTTTAATTTAAGTAAAGATGAGCTACTGTCATTCTAACTTGTTAGAGAAAGCTCCTTTTACAGTATTCTTTGTATTAGCGCCCGCGGACCGCGCATTGCGCGGATTTGAACTAGCACTATAAAGACTCTAAATCGCTTGCCGATTCAAATGGCTATATCGAATTTTTAAAATTCTCATCCAGTCAAAAGTTATTTGAAATCTCCGGTTACTTCACCCTGTATCTCAACTAAACATTTATAATTATAAACATTATAATCACTACCTAAGTTTCCTTTCTACCCGATTTCCTTCCCATCCATTTCAATTATAAATTATACGACTAATTTCCACAAAGTAAATGAGCACAATATGGTTAGAGCAAAGGGTGTGCTTTATTATTAGTTTTGGATCTATAGTGGACGATTGGTTGCACTTTTCACTCATTTGGTGATTTGACAATTCTGGTCCACTAGTGCACATCAGTGCGTATGAATTTAGAGGACAAAGATTCATGGCAATAATTTTAACATAACATACATCGCAGAAATTTCTGTGTATTGGGGGTGTAATAGCCCTAGGCCGATAAGGCAAAGATGTATGAACGTTCTTACAAATAAGTTTATACTATTATATATAAATTATTTTATATACTTTTTGAAAAGACGCTCTAACTCGACTCACTTCAGGATAAGTAGACCTGTTATTCGGGAACCGAATACAGATTGGTAACATGGGAAAGTGCAATATTTTGTGCGTAACCCATTAGTTTCTATTAGCTCATGCAAAATTAATAATTTGAAGCCGGCCAGGTAGTAACTTGAGTCATGCAAGTACAGCCAAGGCATTGTAATTATCCTTCAGTAAAAATCTGTTGAATACCACTTGAAATTCAAGTGGCAAGTGGGCCTGCCCAAGAAATCTGAGATGCAAGCCAAAAAAAGGAACCAAAATTCGAGACGATAAATGTTGGGTGTGACGGACGCTAGTAAAAATTAAGTGGATTGTTTTTGTGAAGAAGATATTCACAGAGAGATACACTTGTTAAAGAGTTTAATAAATTAATAATAGTTAGTAACTTAACGAGTTTGAAATCTCACTATTTTTCAAAGATTGCTTGTTGGAATAATCATTCCTAATTTTTATTGCTCGAGCATGGAAATTTTGTCAGACACCTTTAAATAGTCTTTATTGAAGTGTCAATTGGATGAATTCAAAACCCAAATAACGATTTTAAAGGATTGAAGCAATTAGAATAATATTTAATAAACTTGAGCGTACTCGGTACAATTTTTTTAATCGCTCACTGTACTTGTTTCATACCTAAAAGTTTTTTGTAAGTGTTCGTATGTATTCCACAAGTGATAAAAGTCATGATTGTGTTATGCAAACCATCTAGTTAACAATCACTGCACTGAACACAAAGGAGTTTGGAAGGACGGCACAATTGGATTAGTGATATATTTATATTCATAATGTTGAGTTTAGTGATGATTGAGGTTTAATTTGAGACATAATGTTGAGATTGAACAACGCCAGGAATATGTCCTGAAACATCAGTAACTATTTTACAGTACTGCTGTGACAGGACAATATCATTGCATCATTCTGTGATTTAAGTCTCATGCTCTCTCTTCGAACCGAACTTACGTTGTCTCAGTCCTCGACGGTTAGTTCATTGTTGATGATTTAGATAGATTAAAGGTGTATTCAACTGGATAGGTGCACAACATAAGATCCTTCTGTTTATGTCTCACCTCCCAATATGCTAGAGTATATGAACTTGATTTTGTGTTGTGTATCGATCCAAAAGTTGGGAACCACACCCATTTTGAAGCCTTGCTATAATTTGATCCTAAGCTGGATTTTCCAAACCGTAGTTGTTTTATCCCACATAATGTCCATGGTTCAATGTTGTTATTTTGAATCACCTCAATAATTTTCTCCAGAATTGTAGAGTCCTTTAAAGTACGACTTGAATATGTACTACGTTCAATAACATCGGCGTTACCCGCCTTGTTTCTTTACTTTTCACCCTAAATTTTACATTATTTTTTGAGAGCGAGTAGCACAATTACACTTTTTATTTGTATGTTTGTAATATACACTGGAACTTGAACTTGTAACTACCATGATCTGTTTGATCAAAATTAGTTCGGTAAGAGACCGTAGCAAACAATCAAATGAAACAAGATAATTAAAAGTTGCCATTGGTCAAGTGAAGAGAATTTGACTATCAACGGGCTAGATTTTTAATTGCGTGAAAGCGGTGAAATAGAATTGTAGTTTTCAGTATTATTGTTTGTTTGAAATAAAAGTGTAATGTTTAGAGAGGGTTTTCTACACCTTGGGTTCGAGTGAAATGGCTTAGAAGAAATGGTATGGGAATAGCACGAGTAAGATGAGGAACCTTCCTACTCTGAGGAGGGCTGTGCAAATGCATCAGGAGTGAAAGTGGAAAAGAAAAATCCTAATCGATCATGATGAAGTGAGATGAGAACAAGCGGCTGCGTATATAAGAACCTTTTCTCCACTTGCGCATGTTGAATTTTCCTTTGCTTTCCTCTTGGCTATCCCTCCCTCATTCATCCAATACATTGCTACTTTCTTTTCGTACCATCAACTCATCTGCTTTCAGATCTAAGGCATTTCCACTTTCATGCAAACGCATGTAGTCTAAAATGGGAATTACGCGAAACCCAAATTTAAACCTGGTAACATTATCATCTAAAAAACAATCTCATCTCTCTTGGTTTAAACGCTGGTTTGTTTTGCAATATTATATTTTTATGGAATATATAGGGTCAAGACTTTTCTATTTGATTTAATTTCAATAGTAGATGTTATGTTTTAGTAGTGCTTGCCTAATACCGATTACAATTCTTTTGTTAACCGTATTATATGCAATACAAATGTTTTTATTGCCTTGGCTTTATTAAGGATAAGGAGGAGTGGAAGGAAAGGAAAGTCTTTTCTTCTTTGACTTTATTAGAAGACCTCGTATTAGAAATTTGTATCAAATTGCTTTGAAAACTTCTGATGTACCGAAATAATTTTTTTCATAATTAGCGTTTTAATCGGACCAATTGTACTCTGTATCTTACGAAAGGCAGGAGTACTATCTATTCATGGGCAAAAGTTTTCAAAAATGTACATTTAGAGCTAATTGAATTGTATAAAATGGCCTTTCGTTACAATATTTCTTGAACAGAGGAGTTTCCCAACTGAAGACTCATTACGGTTTTCAGGAATGGTAATAACTACGGTATAATGAAAATGATCTGGTCACGCTGCCCCATTTTTTGTTTTCTCTGACAGATGGAATGTGTACTCCTTGCCTGATTGGCTACTCTGTCATCAGGTTTTTCTTCGGAATGGAACTCCTGTCCAGAATTGCTTTGGACGAATTATGGGTAAAAGCTCATGCTTTTTGCCCTGAGAATAGCTACCCTTACCTTTCGCCCATGCTAAAAGTTTGGCTGACTTTTAGATGTAATAACGAGCACTCCTTCTGAAAGTAATATTCCGTTGACTTACAGTACTTCTCAGACGGGTGGGATGCATTTGCTCTGACTCTATATGGTCTTAAAAGATAGGAAAAACCTGCGGAAATATTTTTCATTTGATAGTAATAAAATATATGGCCAAAGCCAAAATTTAACTCCATGTAATGTACAAGGGATTGTAGGCACATGGAATGGATATGGACCAAAGTATTTAAATTTATTCGACGTTTGTTTTAAGTCATCCAGACATTAATTCTAGCAGCTGAGGTGATTAGGCATGATTTCAAAGTTTGTATGCAGGTTATTAGAAATACTTTCATAATCAGTTGATTAAGGACGTTTAACCAAATATTTCACTTGGTTTATTCCTAACCAAATTGTAGAAACTCAAAAACTTGACAGACTAAACAATATCCATCTTTCTTCTTGTCTATCTATAAGTATTTGGGAGTGTTACAAGTGACTACTAGGGAATGTCATAGCTCTATATTACTATCCATTCTTTAGACTTTCTATAAGGTATTGATCAAACATGTTTAATTTATTCACAGCTTTATTACAAGAGCAAAATGGAGGGAAACATTATCAATGGGAAATTTGCGACGGAATCTCAAACTATTGAAAATTGTTTAAGTAGTGTGAATTGTTCGGGCGAAGAAAGCAATTCCGCAAGATCGTCTCCAAGTGTTGGAACTGGGTCTGGATCCAACGGCAGCGGGTCAGGATATGAAAATAAATTATTTGTTGGTGGTCTTAGTTGGCAAACCACACCAGAAAAACTAAGAGATTACTTCTCGCAATTTGGAAATGTCACAGATGTTCTAGTCATGAAAGATCCCATTACGCAGGTAAATTTATTATGACGATTAATGCTTTTATAAGCTTTTCCATTGGGAGAATTGGGAATTCAAATGCTTAGTTAGAGAGTTTTGTTTCATTGTTTCTGCTGTTTTACCCTAGCTCTAGGTCTTGTTCACAGATTGAATTTTTCTTAATCGCTCAAGCAATTATGGTCTTTCTATATTTGTATCTCGCGTCTGAGGCATGATCACTTTAATTACCACTAAATTAATCAGAACCTTTGAATTTTTTCATGGGTATGCCATTTGAAGGTCGATCTTGAAATTTTGCTCGAAAGTTTGATTCACGCTGACCTGGGGTACATGTAACTCATAACTGATGAGCTGTCCTCTAATTAACTTTTCCGCTTGGATTTCAGAGAAGTCGTGGTTTTGGATTCATAACATTTACGGACTCAGGTTCTGTTCCGCGTGTTTTGGCTGTGCCTGTGCATACCTTGGATGGGAAGAAGATAGATCCAAAACATGCTACACCACGATCGAAGTCAGGGTACGTAAATAATATTTCTGTCGGATCCCACAAGCATCTATAGATAATTTACCTTATTCTTAATAGATTTATTGTAACATTCAATTTGTTCTGTATTAATAATTTTACTAAGATTTTTCTATTTTGATTCCTTTCTGCCATCTCGTTGTATTTACCATTTTAATCTCCTGAAGTAATGAATTTATAATAAGACGTCTAAAGTTCTTTTAAAAATGGTCACGTTTAAAAGCAGACGGAGATTTTATCGTCCAAACCCAATTTAATGAATTTATAAAAACTGTTTCATCTAAATAATTTTATGATTAATTGACTTGTAGATCTGGCAAAACTAAAAAAGTATTTGTTGGCGGAGTGAGCCAGGAAACATCTGTAGATGAGATAAAGCAATACTTCTCACAGTTTGGAAAGGTAAAATCAATCAATAATACCTAGTGCGACTGCAAGTTTGTAACACCGAGATTGTCGTTTTCTCCTTCCTTCATTCGTTGGACGCAATGAGAACCGATTTTGTCCTGAGTAGGAGTTAAATAATCCCCAATTGTGGTTTTGTTTTAGGTTGACGAGGCCGTCATGCTGATGGACCAGCAAACTAAGCGTCATCGGGGATTTGGGTTTGTTACGTTTGATAACGAAGATGTTGTGGACAGGATCTGCGAAATCCATTACCACACCGTGAAAGGAAAAAAGGTATAATATATACAGTATATTGTCAATTTGACCAATATATGTTTCTGGAAGAGAATTTTATGCCGAATTCAGAAATGGTTCGTTTAGTAAAACGTGTCGGCTGGTTCAGGTTTTATGAGAGAAACTACAAAAATTTGCCCATTCCGTGCCCTTAGCTCCAAGAACTCTAACTAAGGTGAAATAAATAAAAAAATATTTCATTATGTTTCTTGGAATAACTCCTAATCGGATTATGTTTCTCTTGGGGGCAGTTTGACTGCTAAATACTCCATAGTGTAAATTTAACAGTGAAGACAACGCGCGTTCTTGTGCTTATTTAATTTACTGCTAATGTCGCCACTTTTGGAAATTACTTTTCAAGCTGTGTATTTTACTTTTTAGGTAGAATGCAAGAAAGCACAACCTAAAGAGTCGGGTGCAGGTTTAAACGTCTTAACGAAACGAATTGTTCTTCCGATTTCGACTAGTTCGCCTTTGGCAGCACAAGGTAATTTTTATATTGTCTGGTTAAGAAGTTGTTGAATTAAAGTGTGTTTCTTGTCACCACTAATATTATTCACGGATTTATTTTGTATTAGCTGTTGACCTAATAATATTTAATTAATAATTTCAAACTTTCAGCTTCTTTCGGCGGGTTGGCGATGTCTCCCGCCATAGCTGCAGCAGCGGCAGCGAATTATAGTAAACTAATTGGTGCAGGTTTGAACTATCCATCGATTGGAAGCTACAGATACACGCCTTACACATTGCCCAATTTGGTAAGTGCACTTATGATTTGTTACCATAAATTACCTTTTTGCCAAAACAATATTTAAAGCCCAAATTTTCTTGGATAAGAGAGATCTTTCTTTCCATTTCTGTGAAGATTTTAGTGTCTTTTGTCAGCTTAATTGTATACCATTATTGTTTTCTGATTTTTTAGAACACGGCGACTGCAAATGCTCTTCCCAGTCTTTCAGCAACTCAGTACGCGGCATACACTCTTCCTTCATCGATAGATGTGTCAAGCCTCCAAAATCTAGATTGGACTGGTGTCTATAACGCGTACGTGTAAGTTGCATAATTTTACCTGGGTTTATTTTGTAAAGGGTGAGCATACCTAAGAACCACCAAAAAGTATTAACACACCACCGAAGGCAACTACTACATCACCTTCGATTGTGCTCAAATCTGAGCAAGTATTCCTCGTAACTAATGACTAATGCTGATACAGCCGGTAGCACAAAATGTATTTAAGTTTTTCGTATTATTATTTGTGTAATGACAACTTAACTAACCCAACAAGTGCAGTGATCTTTTCTATGTATTTTAATTTTATGGAAAGTGTGGATATTTTAAGGATCTCAATGAATACATTAGTTGGAAGAGAAGCAGAGTTGCACACTATAAAGTTTTAGCCGTTTGGCGAATTCCGTTGAAAGAAATGCACGGGTCTCCTTAGAATTATGTGCAGGTCGATCATTCTATTATTCTACTATCATAATGTAGAATAATTTACGTAGTTACCTGTTGACTGTACACTGTACCATATACTAAATGGGATTTCACAAATGAGTTAGTAGTAGATGAAATTTGTTCCTACTTTACGCAATAATTCATTTAAGTGATGAAATTTTAAGGTTTGTACAAATGTAATCTGTAGGAAAAAATCAGGAATATTTGTTCATTTCTAGAATTTATTACATCGAAATCATAGATAACGTAAATGATTCTTCATTAACATTGGTTTCTCTCAGCTATTAGAATTAGAAGTGATTTCTGATCCTCTATTGGTTTTATAGAACCTAAGTCTTCTATTAATTTTAGGCTGAGTCAAATTACATCCTATTATTGTTGACATTGAACCATATGTCAACAGCTAAGGTTCAACAGACCTAGTCTCGGAGGTTTGAATGACTTCAGTTATATTTCTGGAAAATGAGACTGTGCATATCGATGTATTAATTTCCTTCATTTGGCTTGACTGTATTTTTGGGCGTCATTGGTTCGGGGCGAGAAATAACTGTTTGGTTATGTCTAATTAATTAGGTTCTTGGTTAATTTGTTTTAGGAAGAATTTATGACGTTATTGTTATTTCAATGTTAGAGATTATACGATTTGACTCGGTGTATCATGTATTTACCATTTACTTGTTGGAAACTGAAACCGAGACAGTCTTCTTTTCATTAATTTTTCCGTTAATAGAATCTGGATATATAAATTCAAATACAGCCGAGCAGTTACAAAATTATCTCAGATAATATTGTTGTATTCCTACATTGTACTTTGTTATTTGGAATACCTACTACCTACATCCATGAATTTCGCAGGTGGACGTAGTTCCAATAATGGTAGCAATAATTAATGTTGGTGCAGCCAAATATAAATAATGATTTTTCAGTATTGAGCTACATTTCGGGTCTAGGTACAATTTTATAGTATTTTGAATGTGTCGTGAATTATTTTGACGAATTGGGAGGTACAAACTGTACAATATCCATTTGATTTCAATTACTGTGATCTGAACTTTATTTTTATTTGTTAAGTCGTAAAGAACCTTAGCATTAAGCCTTTGCATATACCACTATCATTACTTGTACGACATTTGCAAACAATAGTATTTATGAGATCTGTGATTTGAGTAAAAATAGTAATAAATAATTATACTTAACCTAAAGAAATTCAATTGTAATGTGCAAGCAAATCCTACTACAGTCTTGCTAGGTAATTACCACCCATTGTATCTTAGAATCTCAAACAACAGTACTTAAATCTTGTTAGGTTGAATAGATAAGTAATCGCAGTTTAAGCGCCCAAGTTTTGTATTTTATGAAAGGTGTAACCCCTCTTTAATATTAATGCTCGAGAAATCACGAAACTCAGACATATTTTGAAGGTTGTAAGAATTTCATGCATGGTAATACTTGAGATTGGTTCTTGCCCATGTAACTGAAAGTCATTTTTGAAAACATTCTTAACATTTACACTGATTCGCTACTCGGCGGTATGTAGTTTTCATTCAGAGTACATATATGCATTCATTGACAGTTCTACTGCCGAACCACATGATAGGCGGTTAATAAATCTGTCAGTGTAGGCATACTTTCAGTGTTCGTTGTTCTGTAACGAAAAAATACATAGACATTTAATCGTACTTTATTGGCGATAAGTAAATTTTTGCCGTTGGATTTGAAAGTCTCCCAAAAGCTAAATCGCGAATAATTTTATATGGATGTACATTTTTCTCAATGCTCCGAACTCCTTAATGAGACACCTAATAAACCTCGACAAGCACATGTCAGAAAAAGTGCAATCTTAAAGGCTTCCAGCTTTGAAGAGGAATTGAATATTTATGTTTATATAGATGATTTAAAATATTGGAAAGCCTTTTGAAGACCTTGACCCAGGGAATGATCACCTATGATAGGTTGCCTATAAAAAATTTGGCATTTCGCAAAATTCTCGGGTGGGTCTGCTTCCATAAGGCTGACCTTTCAGGCATAATCTAGTATTTCCGATTTTCAGTAAAGTTTAACCATACTCATGGCATGTGAGTAAGTACATTGTTCTGGTCATTCTAATGGAAAGCCTCTCTTCATAATGACAATACTAGCAGAGACTGATGTTATATATAAGTAAATGTTAGCACAAATAAGTATTAATTGAAATAAATCCCTTGTCTGAGGAAGAAAGAGGAAAATAAATAAAAATAAAAATGTAAATAGAGTAAATTGATAATCTACCCCAGCGAATGGTTTGGTGGTTTGGGTTAAAATATCTATTCATTCATATGACCCCCATTAATTATTCTAACTAACTAAGCTGCAGTTTGATCTCACAATTTTATGTAGCGCACATTCCCCAAGTAGTTTTTTGTAAATGACCCAGTGTTGCACTCGAAGTACTTGAACTCTGTTTAAAAATTTGAGAATCGGTAGTTTAAGTGACAACGATTTTGGCAGAATAATGAAAAGTATTGTTACTTGAATACAACCATGAGATACAAGTTTTCCATATCTGAACACACACTGCAGCATATCATTACTCAATACATTAATACTGGTTGTACCAGTGTTGCACTCGAAGTACTTGCACTCTGTTTAAAAATTTGAGAATCGGTAGTTTAAGTGACAACGATTTTGACAGAATAATGAAAAGTATTGTTACTTGAATACAACCATGAGATACAAGTTTTCCATATCTGAACACACACTGCAGCATATCATTACTCAATACATTAATACTGGTTGTATTCTAAGTATCAAGAATCCAGTGTGTTTCTCAAACGGTTGCAATAACTAAATGGAAACCTACAGGGTGCCTTGTTAACCTCGATGATACTGAATAGAAAGAAATTTCTTCTTAACTACTCAAAGATAAGTTCTTTTATCCATTGCAGATTTTAGTATGATTCTGAGGCTTAGTAACACAACGTGCATGACTATTCGATATTTCCGTGGTTTTAATACCCTTACTAATGAGTTTCAAAAATATCCTCGTGAAAATATTAGATAATTGGGCCCTGAAATCTAGGCGACTGTCAATAAGCACGGGGCTAACACTTTTTCAAGTACTTGTTATTCGGAGTATTTGAAAATTTTCAACAGTGAGAACTTATTCTAGTTTTGGTAAAGGCTGGACATGTATGACTTGAAATCAAGATAGCCTAATTCTTTCTCTGTGTTTGTCACAGATATTGCGAAATTTGTTTTGAAAGGTTAGAATTACATTTAATCTGCACCCGATTAACTAAAATGAATCGAGATAGTATAGCTCTAGTTTATTTCACGAGAATACATTAAGTTAGCTGGGATTACGAAGTGTTGTTCTTGTTGCAAGTATGTACTCGTCTTTTAAATTCAAAACTTTAGTGTTTTAGGACAATTTTCACTCCAGAAATTAGTTTGAGGGGTGAATGAGTGTAACTTAAGATGAATAAGTTCATCGGTAATGAACATGTGTAGTTTGTTTAGGATAGTTAATGTGAAACGTCAAGTGGGATTAAGAAACCTGGAACTCGTGAGATAATACTACTTGCAAAATTCCTTTTCCGGAATTTAGTCACACCAGCAATAAATAATTTTGCTCTTAAGGCAGAAAACGTGCCTTAGAAAGGTAATTGTATTTTCTAATGTGAAAGACTCAATAGTTTTTTTGGGTTAATTGTAATATCTCCTTTTCATTTCACCGAATTCAAATCCTATACATCGGAGTTAAAAAAATGATTTAATTTACTTCTGCTAGTACTCGCTTTTTGCTTAGTTACTAACGTTAACTAAGTTTTTTTCATAAAAAATTGTGGATTTCGTAAACTGAATTCTAAAATTAAACATGACATCCGAATTTCAGTGTTAGGAAGCATAGCAGAATATATTACGAATTCAATCAATTTTGGAAGCATCATAAAATGTACAAGTTGCGAGTTAGCCGATGTTGAACGATTGATGACAGAACATTTTTATGGAGATTTTAGGACTCCTTTATTAAAAAACAGTTTTACGAATGAATTCAGATTAGGAAAAATTACACCTCTTATGCTTTCATCAAGTCTTTTGTTTTAACCGTCGTAAAACTTAAGCTAACCTTCTTTACTTTCATTCTCTTGAGAGCTCTATTGTAAAAGTAGCAACCATGGCGTTGCCTTAACTTTACATTAATTATGTAAAGAATCTTTTAGATAAATTGGTGTGTAGTGTAGTATTCTATTATAAAAGTAAATGTAATAAGCTAGAATTGTGAACACTCTTCTCGTATGTGCACATTCAGTATGTAGTCTGGGCACTAAGTTGATTCGAGTATGTAGATTATTTTATCACTTCTGCTTTGTAGATTTACACTTTTTGGAATGTAAATAATACCTTCACATTTTGAAAATAATACACACCTTGTTGATTCATTTTTTCACATCTCTGCAGTTGTAAAATTGGAATTATTAAATCTTGGTTCATTCTCTTGAAATACCTGTCAAAACAAATCATCAGTATGAAAAATTGTTCGAATACAATTGAAATAATGTGGAGACTTGAAGTTGTATTGAGAGAAGCTTCGGAGACTGGAACATGAATCAACAGTAAATTGCGACCCTTTTATCCGAATCATAACGAAGGAAGCAAATAAAAGAATTTCTGTATATTGTTGAAATTTTCGGAACCCAGCAGAAAGGATTGATTTCTATACTGAGGAATGAAGTCTACATGATATTTAGACTATTTCAATGCAATTCTGTAGCCTGAATCGGAATATCTATGACTTCATTGTAGCTAACTGCCAGTTCCGGAAATATTGCTTTGGAGAAGTCAGCCACTACATTAGCGAAAAATTCTGGCCAAGCAATGCCAGGTGGATTACAGCGAAATTATGTTCCAGTACGTTCGTAACTAAAATATCCCGTCTTGAATAAAACAAATCATTTTGATCTATTGTTCTCAAATTAAAACATCCATCATCATAACACCGATCAAATGGTACTTAAGAAGAATTAAGCATAGGAAGAATTAGGTTTTCCAAGCTATAATTTTATCATAGTTCGTTTCTGCCAACTTTCCGTTATTTTTTAAAACTTCATCAAGAATTTAAGATAAAGACAAATTACATCACCCCAAGTTTGCCCCAGACATCAGCCTGACCGGACTGAGAAAAGGCGGGAATATTAGTTTCTTGCATAGATGATTCTAGGTTTATCAAAATTCAAAAGAATGGACCAGACTGACTGTAGACTGAGAATTAATACAAAAATCTAGCAAAAAATCGTAGGCCAAGAACTAAGAGTCCTGAAGCTGAAATTGGGTTGTTAAACACATTTAATAATGGACGAAGGAGACGGACCGACAAAGGATGTGATTGAAGCAACTGAGACATTAAAATCTTGGATCAAATCAGTAGTCATGGATTCTGAAATCTCAACTCAAGTCGGGTAAGTAACCAGAAATGTCTAGATAGTCGCTATTTTTTATTCGGTCAATCCTGTTTACTGTTAATGTCTGTCTCATGTTGGCCCCTAAAAATGTTGAGTATTACATCTGTGCGAGTGCTGAAATCCTTTAATAAGTTTAGTAGCTCCATATTGCAGAAATTGCATTTATATCTGACGACGCATGAATGTAATAATAGGTGGACGATAATAAAACCGTAGAAAAGACCTAATAGAGAAAAGTTACGATTTTTCTATCTATGTTGAGCATTGTAGTTTTAAATTATTATCGATTGCAGTGTTTTGGCCTTCCCACAAGTGAACGATCTCGCAATATATATAATTGAAGAAACTATAAGGGAAAGCTGCCCTTCGTTGGTTTCCTTCGTACTGGAATCTGAGTCTTCCAAACGCGTGGTGATCTGCAAAGATGTCTTACTCCAAAGGTATTTTTGTATACATAAATTTCATAACTCCTGCTTTCACCTAGTAAGTGCTATGCTAATATTATTTATTTTTCAGTAAAATATTGGAGAATGTTCTGAAGGCTCAAACTGATGAAAATAACTTCGAAATAGTTAAAAGTGAAGACGTTGCGTGTAACGGTGGTAAGTATGCATCTAAGATAATCATCAAACTAACAAGTGTTTGAGTTGGGGATTAAGATTTGTTAAGACTCTTGAATTCTATCACTTTCAGAGAAAACACCACCATTAAATTTGTCTGAATCGTCTCTTGTGCCAAGTGATAGGCTTTCACCTACTTCAGATGAAGGCGAGTGTGGATTCAACTTGAGCGAGTTATCAGTTGTAAAGAAACCGAAAAGACCCGACAAGCCACTCTATGTACCAATGAGGAAGCGGTATCCAGAAAAGAATCAACGTGTCGAAGGCGAAACATCATGTGCTGAAAAGGGAAAGAAAAATCGTGTGCGTAAGGCTAAAAGCACTTCCTCGACAATTGGGGATGCATCAGAGTTACCCGTTGATAGTCAAGTTGTGTCAATGAATCAACCCAGTGCGAATGAATACTGGGAACCGCTTGATGCTACGCACTTGGGAGAAGTATGTCTAGTGTTCGTGGATTTCGTATTAGGTTATGAATTTGGTCTTTTTTTATTTAGTTGCAAGGGTTGGTTGGGTCAGTGGAAATATTTAAACCCATTCAAATGGTAGACTACAATGCTCTTACATTACTTGGTGATCCGTCCCTGGCACATGTTATAGAGGTTTACGGCTTCTCAAAATCGTTTGAAACCAATGATCTTCACAAGATTCTTTCTTCGGAGATGCCCGGGCTTGGAGAATACAATATCAAGTACGAAATTTTTATGAGGTTTTGACTCTCGTTTTCATATCTATAGTTGGTAGTATAGTTCATACTCAATTTTTGCAGATATGATCGAGATATTATTTTTACTTAAATTAAGTCTAGGCATATTATTCGTAGTAAATTGACTTTTTTCTCTTATATTTCAAGGTGGATCAATATAAATTCCGTATTATTGCTTTTCCGAGATTCTCAGTCTGGTAAGTGTGATATTTCGAACTCATATTCGATAATCTACGTTTATAGTTTGTAAATGCGTTTGAAATTTTATTCTGATACAGCATCCGAAGCCTTGACTCTGCGGCACGCTGATATCAAACTACGCCCAATGTGCATCGCTTCTTCGGCAGCCAAACTCAAAGCCAAAAGAAGTCCAAGCTCTGTCCTCCCATATAAAGAGCGCCCCTTGACTGTTCCTTTGATTGCCAGACGTCTCGTCACGCATTCCTTAGGACTGCGTTCATCAATGAAGTATGCTGAAGAAGAGAATATATTGAAAGAGGCTCGAGGTTAATAATCATTAAGAATTTTCATAATGTTTTTTTAATTCGGAGCCATTTATAATGGTAATTTGGTGTATGTTTATTTTTCAGAAAAGAAGAGACTACTCAAGGAGAAAAAAAGTGAAATGAGCTGACCGGTCAGTATGAGAATATTTGTTGCAATCTTAAACTTAATTTTTATCAATAATATATACCACGAATAATTAGTAAAATGAATGAGCAAAGAGTTTCTGGTTGTTGCAAATGCTTTTATTTGAAATTAATAGTGCTGTTTGAGTTCGGGATTCCTTAACGATTTAATATATTGACTGAGTACGGTTAGAAAATATTTTAATGTCATCGGGATAAATTGTTGTTGAAATTATAATCAAAATGTAATTGTATGATGTTGCCCAATACATACCATAAATCCCAAACCATATTTCTGCACCAGTTAGGAACCCAAACCCAGACAACAAAATTAATGTAACTCCTGGAGGGATACTAAGTTTGTATTATTTTGTAGATTGAAATAACTTTAAGCAGTAGCTTCGTTTGTGATTTGAAGTTGCGTTGCATTCGGTGCATTAGTGGAGTATGAAATTTAAAATCAAGCTGAAAGTCGTTGAGCCAAGAATTCGGATATTCTATTCTGGAGCTCAAAATTAGGTGTAAGTGACAAACTGGTGAATTCTTCATTTGTGACAGGACTGGTCGTCTTGCCCGTTAGTAGCCACTCTGTAATTGCAGCACGTTCATATGTTTGTCCATCTTGTTTTCAGAAAAACATTTATATTTAAGATAATTCTAGTCGAGATTCTATGTTGTGCATAATTATGAATTACCTGCGCAGATAACTGGTTCTGGTCAAAATAGAAAGAAAAGAAAATTAATTAAAACACTTTTATAAAACAAATTGTAATTTTAGCAGACCGAAAAGCCAGCAGATTGGATTCGTGTATTGAAAATGTTTGAAACATGAAAAATATTCAATCCCTTAAGCTTGTGTAAAACTACTGTAGGGATGATTTTTTGCAAAGAAAAATGTACAACTTTTAAACATAAAGTTACCAGCATATATGGAATGGGTCAACGGACAAAAGAAGTCCTGTGGTGCAGTTATTGTTTCAGATTTATTTGTATCCTTCGTTGAACTCACTCCCAGTGATTTGAGCCATTGCAGTTCTGTCAACAACTGCTTCCGTACAGATTCTTCCTCTAGATGATGACGTATGAACCAAAGTTAATTACTTAATAATAGCACAATTACACAGTTATTATTTATATTAGTCACCTATTCCGAGTTCTGTAATTAGCATAGACTCGTTTATCCGTATGAGCTTGGGACCAGAGATGTCTGTAGACTCAAAAACATGGCCAAGATCTCCCAATCCTATCTCAGCAAGCCAGTTAATAACGTCTTCACAGGACCATTTGCTGATCATGTTTTCAATTGCGAGATTCTCTACAGCAGCAGTTTCACAAGCCAGACATCCATGGAGTTGCCATACTTTAACAGTGTGACTCGAGCCTATGACCACAGGAATTCTGAATGACTTGAAAATTATTATGATTTCACCTCGTCTAGATACTTGACTTTCATTTACATGAAACTAGTTGAGATCCACTGGAAAAAGCGACAGATGTGACGTAGCGATTATGACCTTCGATTACTTGAATGCAAGTACCCGGGCACTGTATTGTTGTTTAATCAATTACTCTTTGTATTAAGTTGGAAAATTTGTATTCTTGGCCTACCACATCCCATAATCGCACAGTTTTGTCACCAGCAGCTGAAGCCAGAAGTTTTCCTGAAGGTGAAAATGCGACACACATTACAGACGATGTCCCATGATCTTTAAGGGTTTGCCACAAGGCAAAATTAGCCACTGATTGCGGTCCGATGGACAATTTCCATAACTTTATTTGTGAATCATTTCCACCCGAAGCTAGAAGCAGGCGATGCTGACCTTTCGTTCCACCCAGTCCTACATCATTATTTATACTGGATGTCAAAATTTGTTAAAGTGAAATACGAAGATCACAAATAATAATAGATTTCATGCAGAGGTGTAATTTTGAAACAACAAGTTTTTACCAGTTGGGGAAAAATCACAAGACACAACTCCTAGTTCGTGTGCTCCTGGTTGAGTGAATAATGAATTCTTGTTTCCTTCATCACAGCTCCACAATTTTAATAGTCCATTTGAGCATCCAGTCACTAGATATTGTCCACAAGGACTGAAACAAGAGGCATAAATTGCGGCCTGAAACATGTAAAAGAGTTGGATTCAGGCAGTATCACCTGCTTTATCATATAGTGGATGAAAATAGGCAAATCTAGAAATTACACCTTGTGAAGCAATTAAATTAAATTAATTTATAGATCATAGGTGGGTAAATATACACTTTAACCGAATTTATAATTATATATCCAGCTAACTTGAATGAGCAGCTAATACATTCTGTAAATACTTGATTTGAGTTTAAAACTCTGACCTCGTGCTCACACAGCTGTTTGATGAGCATGCTGCCATTGACACGCCATAAAGATGCTTTTTCGTCATCCCCTGCTGCCACTACGAGAGATCCGTCAGGTGATAGCCTAACAGTCCGCAACGCACTTCCGCTTGGGTGATAAAGACCTCCAATTTTTTCACCAGTCTGTCGTTAAAAGAAAAAGCATTACTTCACACGTATTTCTATCTACTCAGCCAATTCAATGACCCCTCATGACATGTCATGTAGTAATTACTAGAAAATTACTTTTATGTTAGACAAATTAATTGTCCCGTCGGATGATCCAGATGCAAGTGTATCAGTGTGTGAACAATACGCAAGAGAATTAACTCCACATTTGTGCGAACGAATTGAGGATGTCTCGATTCCTGACATTGTATCCAAATTCCATCCATACATAAACTTTCCATTACTGTGAATAGAAGTTAGGGACATAAATAACAATCTTCACCTGGTTAATGTTATCGTTTACCAAATCATAATATTTGTGCTTACCTTGCAGCTGCAATAATGACGGTGGCACCAACCATAAGACACGAATTGAAATCAACTTTGCTCACATCAAAAGACGCTTTGAGTGAGACTCCATTTTTCTCTTGTTGCATTCGAGACTTGTAGAGCCTTTCATACTGTGGCCAAACTTCGTCGGCAGTTAGACCAATTTGGTCATTGGAGAGATTCAAGTCATCGTCTAGTGTTATTGTCCCACTCAAATCCCACACAATAACGCTTTTATCGTTGGACCCTGTAGTTTTACCTTTTATCAGAATACTTGTAATGACAGCACATTTAATGATGAGAATATAATATATAAAATGTATAGCCCGAATCAACGTTCATTTTTTGACCTACCGGATGCCAGCAACCGACCATCGGGTGAAAATCCACAAGAAGTTACATATCTGTAATTTTTAAGTATTAATTATTTTGTTGAATTCTTTGAATATTGTAAGTAACCATGCCTGTCATGGCCTTCAAGAACTTTGATGCATTTTCCATTCAGCTAAAAGCGAACAAAAAAGTATTATAAGTTGTACTATTGCTAAAATCCATTGAACTGTTTTTATGAATTCTTACAAAAGTAATGTAAAACGCACTTACATTCCAAAGACGGACAGTTTTGTCACCAGAAGCAGAAGCAATGATCCCATTGACCGACATTCGAACACAAAACACGGTGGCACTATGGGCATCCAGAATTCTTAGCAACTTGATTTCGCAAACTGCTCCTAAAGTTATATTCCAGAGCTTGACAAAGTGATCTTGACCGCCAGTGACCATTAAGCACTTTTTTGAAAGCCCTCCAGCACCTGCTCATGTTCACAGTCTTAGCACACCTCGGTTTGAAGTCAAATTTATAAATTTTTGTTTCGACCTCATACTCATGGGCCTTAATATGAATATTAACGCAGAAATATTGACTTACTAACGGCCGGTGCAAATGAAATACATGTGACAGAGTCATTGTGGGCATTCTCTGAACTGGACAAAGGTTTAGAACACCCTGAAGCGTCCCAAAGTTGTATATTCCCAGCACCGCAACCGCTCATCAAATAAGTTTCGGTAGGACAGAAATTCGCCGCATAAACAGCTTCCTCGCCGTGATTTAAAGTACTAAGAAAAAAACAAATCTTTCTAGTTCTAATGTTTTTTTTAAATTTATTTAATCATCTTGTTTAATCTCAAAAGTTTAAAAATTTACCATTGCAATTTTCGTTGAGATATATCCCAAATATTAATAGCACCCGAGTCCCCTGCAGTCAGTAGCAAAGTTGATGAGGCTGAGAAATGGCACACACGAATGGCAACATTTCCTGGTTGGACAAAACTAACTAGTTTCTCGCCATCCTGCGATTTTCAAAATATTGGGATTGTAAATATCACTATTGAATACTCAAAAGTTAGTTTTTTATTAGAGTTATATTTCATACTCACAGCGACGTCCCAAAGAACGGCAGTTCCGTCTACGGAGCAAGTTGCTAAAATAGTCCCAAATGGTGAGAAATCAACACAAGTGATCGAGTACTTGTGATCCTTCAATGTCGATTTTCCCACAAAACCTTGACCCTTCTCCCATGTCCACACTCCGGCCTTCTTGTCACTAGAAGAATATATTTTATGGATAGAGCAACTTCGAGTATTTTGGATTTAAGTAATAAAAATGAATTTGTAAGTTATTTAAGTGGGGCTGAATACACTAATGGCCTAACAAATGCAACGTTTTGATGTGTCAAGAGCGGTATAGCTCATCCAATAATCATTTGGCGAGAAGATACAGGAAATAAATAGTGATTTACAAAATATGATCAGAGGTGGTTATGAAATTTCAAGTTCTTAATTTGACCATCATTTACAAATCGCATTTTTTGACAATTTAACTACAAGACAAAAAATTTTGAAAAGGTTTCAAAAAGGTTTCAATTTCTCAAGTTTAATATTTTGCAAATCAGCATTACATTCAATACTATTTATGGTTACATACTCATCAAGAAATTGTCGGACCTGAGCACTCGGCAAACGAAAAGGTAACTTTGTAAGTCGTGCATCTTAAATATTAGAATGTATTTTAAAGACTCGGCTATTGGACGAATAGACAGCTTGCCTGGAACCAGTTGCTAATGAAAAATGACGACTGAAGGCCACACTATTGACATCGTTTGAATGTAAGTTTAGAATCTGCAATCGATTTATAGCCGCAACTTCAGAATTCATCGTTGTTCGTGACGCTTCAGCTTATGACCTGAAATAGAAACCAAACACTCGGAATCAATATTCAAGTTGGGTCAAAACATTTTTACTCCCATAATACGTAAGCCGAACGAACAATTTCTCATGCGATAAAAACAGAGAACCACAAGGTTTTTAATTTTTTTAAGTACCTTCGTTTGTACTACAAAGTATAAACGATTGATCACCGTTGCTTCATGCAGAACAATACTATTTACAAGTATGTATAGAAAAGCACTACCTTAGATTCTCTCTCTCTCTCACCGATTAGTTGACACAACGAAAGGCCGTCAACTAAACTGTTTAGTTACTTAGCTAGAGATAGAATTTCTTTATTACAGAATGTTTTTGTTAAAAACAAAGTTAAGAGTACCGATATGATTCGTTATTTTATTAATGAAGAGGTTTTGCCTCTAAACGATGTCAACGATTCAAGTAGCTCTTAAGAAGCCATTTGCTCTTCAGATTCGACACTTCAGATGTTCGATAAACATTTTAGAAGGTGACTTCCTGTTTCGGTGATGGGTGGGTCTAAGGGTTCTTGGATTTATTTCATGGGCTCACTCACGGGTACCCAGGTTTACCCGTCTGGGCATCTGAACCCATGGGGCGGATATGTCATTGGATGTCTAAATAAGTCCTGGACGGGTTTATAGTTCCGTGAGAGTTTGGCGTGTGGATTTTATAATGAGTGGAATTTTTTTATATTTGTGTCCTAAAGACTGATTTGCCCGTGTTAGGCGAAGCTCAAACACGGCACAAGAAAACTCAAACCACTTGGATTTTCGAAGCTTTCACGAGTTTGCCAGTTCAAATGCTTTTTCATGATTTGCAAGATATTTATTAGCATTTTAATTCATTATTTCCGTTTATTTCATGCCTAAAACTAGTTGAATCAATATTGCTAGTAAAAATCGAACGTTATACAAGAGCACTCTCAATTTACTTTCTTTCTCTGCAAGTCGAATTAGCTCTTGATTGATGTCTAATACAAATATGATGCACATGAATAGAACTCAAGCTTGATTATATCTATGTGAATAAATACAATCTTTACTTAACTCACCTTTCCTTACACACCCAATTTTATTAGCTTTAGAGGATAAATAGGTCGATGGTGGTGAAACACTATTTGTATAAACTTCACGTTTCAGCAAATATTTCAATTGTAATAATGTACAAATATGTTTGATTAAAAATAAGCTCTAGACATGTGTTGTTGTGTTTCTCCCTCGCACAAAAAAACAACTAAAACTAGAGAAGCTCATTGCAGTGAGAGTTGGTTGGAGTTTAATATTTTAGAAGGATAAGTAACCTTTAAAATCGATACTAGACATACTTTTCATCTAGTAGAGCTCATTGTGGTTCCCCTATTGTGTAATTTATTTATAATTTCTGATTCCGGAACGCAAACTGAATAACCTGGCTTTCCTTGCATCGACTGTATAGGGAAAAGCCTGAATATCTCACCTAGCTCTACCCACCACTAGTCCAGCTATTATCCCGAAACTGCCGAAACGACGAATAATTATTTAATTATAATTGAAACTCGGAAACCGAGAATTTAAGAGTGATTTCAATACTGAATTAAATATGACTTGCCAGTTGTTCTGTACCTGAGTTGGCATAATTTATTACCACAATATTATTTAACTAAGCAAAATATTAAGGCATTTGTTATAGATTAATGTGTCCTCGAGGGAAGAACAATGTTACATTGATCCAATTGCGACACTTATAAATAACGAATATTTGATTTGATTTGAATGTTTTCTGCTGCAATAAGTGATGTATTTGTCCATTATGAAGTATTGAAATGAGGTCTGTCGCTTTTAGGTAATTAGACTAGCCCGTAGAAGTAGAGATTTCTCAATACTGAGCTGGTTAGCTAACTGGGTCAAGATTTAAATATTTATTTTGATATGATGCAAACTTTCCACGCGGGTTCTTTCGCAAGCAAAAAAAATATTGATCACTCCTGCTGCACGAATTGAACTAAGCTAATGATAGTCTATGAGAGTGGTCCTTAATAGGTCCTGTCATCTAAATTACACAACACATTGATTTCTCTTATTGTCCCTATTTGAATTCTCTATACAGTACACAAACAACCACAACAATTTCATAATTACAAATAATCAATTAGCCCCTTGTATTTTAGGTCGACAGTGATACTTTTCGATTGGCTCCTTAAAATCTAATACTGCATCAAATAAATTGATAGAACTTGATGGTGTTAAAACTTAACTCTTGATTATTCTATATTTTATTTCGTCTTCAGATATTTATACATATAAATATACGTTCCATCTATTATTAGTCTACTTGACATCGGTGGAGTCCATTAATTTGCAGAATATTAATTCTAAGATCGAAAAAACTAAATCGCGATTTAATTCCACATTTTGAAAGAAACCGACTAAGCGGTCTATTGTCTCTTCGGATCGCGTTCGACCCCACATCCAACGTATCCAAACTGTAGTAATAAAAAGAGAGAATTTCATTAATGCCTAGAAGTTGATGGCCTTATTAGTTAAAAATCGATAGAAAGAATCAAATTTTATTTGATTGGTTTATAAAAGTAATATTCGGAAGTATTCCGATACAAAACTAGCTAAGAGAAGTTGTTTGCTTCAATTTTTAGATTACCAAACCAAAATCTACCTGGAATTTTCTGCTTGAACGTTGCTTTTAAATCAAGTTGATTTAAGATTGGTTCCAATTCTATCTTTGGCGTGGCATTCTCCGACTCTTGGCTCCACTCATGGAGTGTTGCAATAATAATATCAATGTATCCCATGAAGGCATCTTCACATAAGAATAGTTCAACAGTTTCTTGAAGATAATTTTCCAATGATTTTCCACTAATTGTCATAAAGGCCGATACGGATGCTGGGTGGGGCTTCTGCTGTTGAAGCCATAAGACATCACACAGAAACTGGGTCACAGATGCAGCAAGAGGATAAGTCGAGTCGCTGGCTTCCACAATTTCTTCAGCTGTGAAGAGAATGATAAAATAAAATAATATTAATAAATATTATTAAAATAAAAATATTATAAAAATTAAAATATTCTATTCCATTTTATTCTAGTAAACGAGGAGCATGGCAGCATAACTCTAAAACAAACTGACTCGGCTTAAATTGTATTACAAAAATCTTCAAGTACCAAATTCATTTGGAAGCTCGGATACCAAATTTTCGGATGCCTCGATTCCAGCAGGGCTTTCTGTGCCTTCCCGATTAAAGTTTGTTATATCAGGATTCGATTCAGTTGGTGGTTCCAATTTTGCTGATTGCGTTGGAATCTCCTATATAAAAGCAAAGTTTTTCCTCTGTACAAGAAATATTTAAAACAACATAGAATTTATAATTACGTCTGCTTTTGAAGATGGATCTGCTCCTTTTATAGCATCCAAGGAATACTT
Source organism: Thalassaphorura encarpata (assembly GCA_009869925.1). Classification (NCBI taxonomy): domain Eukaryota; kingdom Metazoa; phylum Arthropoda; class Collembola; order Poduromorpha; family Onychiuridae; genus Thalassaphorura; species Thalassaphorura encarpata. The sequence continues at coordinate 34,380 of WJEZ01000037.1, forward strand.
CTCAAAGTTTAGAAATGAGGGAATCATTTTTTTCTTTTGTGTATTTGTGGAAGACGCACCCTCCGGAGTAGCTGAAGCTGTTGCAAGATCAGACTCAAAATGTGGGACTGCATCTCTGAGTGTATTGAATACTTCGGTAAATGTCTTCGCCAGCTAAATAAAATCAATATAATCTGTTCAAGTACCCATTTTATGCTGGTTAGCTTGAGTTTTGATTATACCTTTTCGAACTTATGGGAAGTAGCAATATCTGACGGTGGCATGCCGAAAGCTTGATAGCCATCTTCCCCGTATGCCATAAACTGTCTCAATTCTTTGCAGAAACCTAGAACTCGATGATAGCATAATTGTTGCAAATAGAGTTCCAAATGCGCCCTCCGTTGATTTACAACATTTTGATTCGTAAAGGATATATTCAACCATTTTTTTGGAGTTTTCATCCCCTTCAAATGTGGTTTCCAAATGGGATTTCCTTCAAGTTGAGTTTGCAAAGTTACAAAATCCTTAAAATTTCGTTTTACTGTTGTAGTACGAAGAACAAATTTTTGCGGTTGGCCATCCTTTTCATACTCTAAGTATACTCCTTCATACTGAATCAAATAAAATTAATTGTAATGTTAATTAAGACGATGAATTAATTTTCATGCGACTTACCTGAATGCAATATAGAATGGACTGAGCTCCGAGATCACCACATGACTCTGCTTTCGTTATTTGTACGTTCAAGAAGAAACAATTGACTTCTGCCTCAGATTCGTCAAGTTCATCAACAATCCTATTTAGCCTACAGAATTTCAATATATATATATATTCAATATATCAATAGATACCAGGACTAATATTCCCATTAAAGTTGTCAAACTTGCTGATTAATCGTAGTTCATAATGAAAATTAGCTGTACTTACTTTTCTACTTCAAGACTACCACTCCAATCGTTTGGCAAGTCTGAACCTAGATTTGGTGCTGTTCCCATCAGTGGACTAGACTTCATTTTGCAAACAGGGAGTTTAGGAAGCTTATTCATTTCTGCCGAGTCTTGATTATTTTCATTTTCACCAGGGCTATTTAAACTTTGGTCACTCTCAGATGTGTCTACCAATTCCATTAGATTGACTTGGCTTTCTCTCTGTTCTAATAAACATCTTAGTTTAGCAATGGTAGAAGCAAAATCCTCAGATTCTTTAGAGAGTCTTGATGCTTCCTCCTCATGGGCAAGGGACTGGTCATCATCCTTTGCATCATACTCTTGTTGACGAGCGAATGCCTGGCTAGCTTTTGTTTCGTCTAATGATTTGGTAGTGGGTCTTTCAGTGCAAGAATCGGCTGGTTTCGATTTTCTATAATCTTGTAGTGAATAGTGACGACTTTTTGAGGAAACATGAACCGTTCGGTCTCCTGTTGGGTCTTCTTTAGACGTGTAGGCGTGAGATGATGTTTCAACTTGTGGGTACGTGAACCTGACTTCTTTGGAAGGATTTGTTGCAGAATAAACTTGGCAGAAGGATCGTCCGTATTCTGATGATTTTTTACCCAACTGATCCTCAATCTCCTCAGGAAGTCGATAAGAGTAGCCTCCCGGTAAGAGCGGTAAGGCTGTTGAAGAAAAAATCTCACCTAAAGCTGCTGAGATTGTTGTCGTTCCTGGCATAACTCCTGCCTTCTTATGCTTCGGGGAATTTGAGATTAAATAACTTGTAAGACTGTCTGCCACAATGCATTCTTTCTCCGAAGTCTGAATAGAATTTTCAAGAGAACTAGGTCCACCTGAACAACATAATTCTGGCTGTTCTTTGTCGGACGTATACTCTTGTAGTAGCTCTTTGTCTCGTGGACTGTGTTCGCTATCACTTTTTGACAAATTTTTGTCTGGAAGTATATCTGTTGGTGGAATATGGTCAGCATCAGCGTTGCACGGTGATGGTGGTTGAGTAACCAAATTTCTTTCACTGTCAGCTGGAAATGAACCCGTTGAAATTATAGCAACTAGGATTTTGTTTATCCACCGTGGTTCACAAATGATATCTATATAGTACATAACGAATGATTTCACAAGAATTCCAGCTAAAAATTGACGAAAAATATTGCAGTTGAGTTCTGGGATTATGAGTTCTTTCAATAAAAGTTGAACGAGGGACTCGTATTGCTTGGCTATAAGCGCTGGGTTCGATACATTCTCATGGCTGAATCTGAAACAAAGTTTTAAGGAAAATTATTAATTAACGAGTCTGGTTAAGTCCGAAAAAATCAAGGATTAGTATTACCAAGGTGCGTCAACAAAACCTACTACCAGGTGACATCATACTTCGTAAGAATTACATTTTCTCAGAAATCTTCATTTTTGAGCTGACCTGATCAAGTCTAAGAAAACCGTAGCAACTGTACACTATTTTCAGAGATTCCTTCAAAACCCCGCAAAGTCAATGCCATTTTAATTTTAAAATAAATTTGGTACAGGCAATAAAAATTAACTTTAATATTTCATCCTGTACCAAATTAATATTTAATTAAAAATGGAATTAAAGTGAGAGAAAAATTAATTTTCAATCACAATGCCCTCTACATGGAAGGAATTCTCTGGTGATCACCGCCTATCTCGGCAATGTTAAATGATCACCAAACAACGAAAAAACATTTCGTTTTTGGAAAGTTTTGAAGTATGATGTCACCTGGTAGGGAGAAGATGGTTGTCTTGACGCACCTTGAGTATTACATGGCATTCAAGAATAATTAAAGAGAGACAAGGTCACTCGGGTTATATTGAAACAAATGCTGCTTTATAACTTACTTGAAATGCTTTGTAAAAGATTCATCCTCTGAATTTACAGGTTTGTCAAGTGCAGAGCAGTATTCTTTCCAGTGACAATGTAAAATCAGTATCGCATCTTTAACCAGGTTTGTTCGATCAAGCTGTTATATACACAAAGAAGAAATCATCATTAAGAGAACACATAGTTTTGCCATGTTTGGCGAAATCAAATATTTTGATCAAATATAAAAATGCCAAATAAAATTATGGCATACTTTCTTCATCTTATCTCGAAGTCGATTAAAACCGACTTCGAGGACGTATTTGAATTGTTGTGGAAATATTTGATCTCCGCTGATCTGGTTGAACCAAGGAAATATGTAGTAGTCAAGCATAGAATCAATCAAAATCGTCCTTTGCAACTCAATTCTTGATGGAGAATCTGTATCGATTTCGGCGGTCAACGATCTTGTATTTTCAGACCGAATTTTCATTTCACTTTGTTTAATTCTTCGACGGATGAACTCTGATAAAGAGAGAAATGCTAAGTGCGTCCTTAACTCTGGAGTACTTTCGCCCACACTGGTGGAGGTCTCTGGAAAAATCCATCGCGAGCGGAAAGTAATTCCAGCCCAAAAACAAACCACTGCAACTATAAAGGTGTAGAACAAAAGACAAATACAGTTGACGGAATCGTTTTCTTCGAAGTATGGAAGCATCGGATTCATGTTTTTGCTAGATGAGCAGTAGCAGTACTCTTCTTAATCATCTTGGACAGAATCTACCAAAAATAAATAATCAAGTAAGATGTACATGTCATGTGGTAATTTAATTTTTTAAATGAAACAACTCCTTGCCGTAAACTTTTAGGTAGTCTCAGTCCAGTCTGTAAATCACAAGTATTATAATCGGCACCAACTTCTATTTTTATTAAAATAACTTTTTGTCAATTGATCATTTAAACCCAAATATCCTTCTTTGTTCTTAAGTTAGTAGGCCTATCATTATAATGTACTGCGTTTTCTCCACATAATATTCATGATATAACTCATTCATGTTGGTGCTTTGATTTTGCATTTTAATTAGGATTCAAACCAACCACCGTGGCACTTTTAATCTCTCGGGTCCTTCATTACGGAATCACACACGTCGTAGTAACTTACAAAATACTCTGAAATTTTTAAAATTGTACAACCGGAACTATCAGATATTACTTAAGCTGAATTACTTTTTTTATGTCTCTTTGGAATGTGTGTGATCAGCCTTAGTTAGTTTTAGGAATTAGATTTCGAAGAGTGCAAGTGAGTATTGTAACACAACATAAAACGTTCACTGTTGAATATGAGTCTGCTGTGAATGAAAGAATATGGCGAATAATTCAACCAGTTCAAAATATACTCTTGAATCCCTACATTAAAGACGTAATATTTGTTTGAGCTCAATGGAGAAAATAAGTGCAAAGCAGTCGGAATTTTGGCAAGGACATATTGTACTTGACAATAAGCAGGTGCAATAGAAAGTAAGCAAAGAAGGAATTCGTAGTTTTCACTCTTGCTTTCGCTAGGACTCGGAATTTTCTTCTTTTACTTTCGCCAAGCGATTCTTAGCATAGATGGTGCATAACCCTATAAAAATCAACGGTAAGAAGTAGCTGTGAACGTGCTAATGGTTGCGAGAAAGTACTTTCATAAAGTACAATTTATACGGCTTAATCCAAATAATTCTTGAAAAATTGTTTTGAGGTCAAAATAACATGACAGAATTGATATTCTAAAGCGTATACCAGTTTTATTTAAACACTCAGATGAGATAAATCGATGAATCTATCTAAATCAATATCTGGTTATGTTTCTCCATGAATTCTTCAGAGGATGTTCGGAGTCCTCACATGAATGATGAAACCTTGTGACAAATTCTAATTCAACCTGAACATTTTAAATATGAATTAGCTGCCTCTAATAAACTGAAGATGACCATATCTTATAGTCATTTTATTGCTCAGCGTAAATGGCCGAATAAGCGGTAATTATTATCTTATTAAACACCTGGACATATTTAGGCATTGAATTTGTGCATAAAACCAGAACACCAGAAGTAGACCCTATAGGATTTTCAGTTTCACTTCTTCCGTAACATGACATAGGCACAACCACTGAACCCGTCGTCTATAAATTCAAAAAATGTCCTGATTTCGACGCTTTCAGTTCGAATGATGTCAAAAAGTACCCTAAATTGTTTAAGATTGCTTTGACCTTTACACCGGACGGGTAAAATCGGTATTCACGGATGTTCTATTCAATGGGCCGATTTAGATACTTAATTTTATGAAATATTTATTATGTTAATTGGGCAAATATTGAAACTAAGAATGTTGTTTTACATTAATTAATTAAGAGTTAATTCAATATACTCCTTGGCCCAACACATGTGCCTATTTTATTCTGATTCCGTGAGTGTTTGAATTTCCAAAATCGGAGCAAGGGTCGTCGAGATTTAACAAAAGATTTGATGGTAATGGCACAACATGGCTTGCATAGGCCTATCGCTATGACCTATGGTTATGAATGAAAAGGAATTTACTACTGACCCCGGAAATTACAACTAGGTTACAACTATTACCGCTTTAATCCATATTCATGCATTTTGTAGTAAACGTAGTAAAATTCTTGGAAATGAAAGGGACGGAGTTAAGTCCACTCCCGATCGACCTTGGTTGGAATGCAACCCTTATAATTGGATTAATTCATGCATTGCATTCCAACCAAAGTTAATTCATATGCATTGCACTCATACTTGCTTATGCTTATGCCATGCTCCCTTCCCTTTCATTCTCGTTTCTTAATATTTTCCTCATTTGACTCACTTCCGATGTTTTTATCTGTCATTTCTATTTGTTTTTTACCTGTTCAGATTTCGTTCATTTTCTAAATGAGATTTTAAGCTAGTGTTAAAATATTTTTGCCCAAATATTCTCCCCTATTCTTTCTTTTTAATAAGGTTTCAAAAGGTCAATTCTTGTCTTCCAGGAACCTTTGGTATTGAGAACAAAATCCTTAATAGGCAAATCCGCCTGTTTCCTATTTCTTAGCAAACTCAAAAATTTTGTATTTGACCAAATGTTAAAATTTCTATCGAGGAATACTGCTGACATATTGAGTGGAAGAGCTGAAAGATCTGATTACTCGTAAAGTCGGTAAGGGCCTAGTCACTTCGGAAGGCGTGTCGTAAGCAGACTCTTTCTGTAAACATTAGTTGTGGGTGTTCCTTCCTAGTCCCAAATTGAGACCGAAATTATGAGGTAACAGATTATTCATTCATAAGAGAAAACTAGTTATTTTTGCTCTAAGATGTGGATTGTCTGGGTCATTTTGCTTTCATTGCAAATTAATAATTAAAGAAAATCCATACGAAAATAAGTAAAACACATAAGCATGAGCCTATAAGTCCTATATCAATTTGTCTCTTTTGAACCTCGAAGAAATCATATCGCAAAATAAATCAGTGAGCAGTTTCGCTTAAGTGAGCAGTTTCTTAAAGACTCGGAAACTTATGGAAAATTGTATCATCGCGTTTTCCTTCGTATTAGGCATCAAGTTCACCCCTTCGCGTATTTATTGAAAGTGTTTTCACCCTTTAAGATTGGAATATAAATATTTATGCTTTTCCTAATTCGGTAAATTTTGCTTTCATTGCAAATTAATAATTAAAGAAAATCCATACGAAAATAAGTAAAACACATAAGCATGAGCCTATAAGTCCTATATCAATTTGTAGAGAGAGTAGAATTTCTAGAGAGATTTCTATTCTACTCTCTCTATCAATTTGTCTCTTTTGAACCTCGAAGAAATCATATCGCAAAATAAATCACCGCTTAAGTGAGCAGTTTCTTAAAGACTCGGAAACTTGTGGAAAATTGTATCATCGTGTTTTCCTTCGTCTTAGGCATCAAGTTCACCCCTTCGCGTATTTATTGAAAGTGTTTTCACCCTTTAAGATTGGAATATAAATATTTATGCTTTTCCTAATTCGGTAGTCAAAAATTTATTCCGTTCGTAGCCTTCCGTAACAATTATAATGTACATGTGTAATTATCATTCATCGATAGCATAAAGGATTCAATCTGTGATTATCTATGCGAGATATTGTTTATATTTGAAACAAATGGTGTTGATGATGGATTAGTGATTCACTGTTCTCCCCACACTAAGCAGATTCAAAGTTCAAGTCTTTAAGTTCTTATATTTAACAAAGCATCTTGCTACTCAATCCCAGACCCACATTGGCCGTAGATTTCCTTATATCATGCGCTACATGTGATCAATTTTATCTTTTGTCGTTATAGTGTTTATAATCCATTGCAGTGCATGAGGCGTAGATTCAATACTACAATCAGTCCAACGCTCAGCACAGCAATAGAAAACTTGGCCCACGGACCCGTCCGTTTTGAATGCTGGAACTTTTGTGTTAATGTATTCAAGGACTGGTTGTTCCAAAAAGTTTACTAAACTTTATTAATTGTGACGTCAGTCCTTAAGAAGGTATCATTTTCGTTTCCCTCCTGTTGGCTTTTTCCCTGCCAACTGGATAGATTCTACCGTTATAAAGATGAAAGTCTATTATGTCCGGATAGATAGACGAGTTAGTTGTGTGATGAGAATGAATAAAATTTGTAGTTGGATTTGTGAAAGGAGAGAGATAATTCGGAGGTCGTAATGATGATATTTATTTGAGGTGGGAGTTGTAAGTAATCCAGGAAAGTCTGAATGAGCTGGGGGAAGAGAAGGTATGGCTGGCGCAAGGCATGGAAAATCTTCCACTGGCTTCAGTCAGACGGAGTACGGTGGCTGCAGTGGTGAGGGCTCCAGAAGCTTTCGAGCCAGGGGACGAAGAAGAAACGGCAGTAGTAGTGACCAGGTAAAGTAGAGTGAAGAATTACTCGAGGGATTAATACAGAACAATACGAAGACGCAGGTTCTTTACCTTTGGTCTTTAAGAGCGTCCAAGTCGATTACTGGACATTGGTCAACCGTAGCAACCTTTCCGCTCACGCTTTCAATTCTTGCTTCACCGAATATACACTCTCAAGTCCGACAGGTCTAGTTGCGTTGCACTTGGGCACACTCGTCGCGGTTCTTCCATTCAATCCATCCTCACTTCTCTTCAGTTTATCTCAAACCACTTTACCATACTCTATTCTACCACCAACCCCGCTACTAAGAAAGACTGACAACTGACTTGAGTTCAAATGTGCCCGAAATAAATCTTCAGAATCCATACACGTCTCAAAAATGTCTAACTTGAAAACTAAACACCTGTAAGGAACAAACAAAACCAGGAAAGAGAAAAAATAACTAGTGGAAATGCTTTTACAAATTCTGTGCCCAATTCTTCTCATCTCAGCCGCCGCTCTTCCTCGAGGTAAGCATTCAAACTACTACTTACGTTCTTCTTAGATTTCCAAATTGTAAAACTCGTTTAGACCAGAAACTGACTTCCGCTCTGTATTTCTTTCGCTAATTGAAGGGAAACAGATCAGATCATTTGAGCCAAGGAATCAAATTCAAATACCCTCTTTCAGAGTTATTATAAGATCAGAAATGCAGAATGGAAGTTAACGAAAGTTTGATTTGGGTGTTTTGAGACATTCATTTTTACTGCATAGCAGAGGGACAGGGATTTGTACATCCAAAAAACGTTCTCAGCAATGTAACCACATTATGGATAATGCATCTAACGTAGGATTTCAATTTCGGAATGGACTGGATTGTTTAGATTTATCAAAAATTGAGGCGATCCATAAGATCTATGAGAATGAGATAAGTCTTGAGCTATGCACTGTTACTTTTCAGCTAATGTATACGGTCTCTACACTCCCCTTCCTTCCTTGTCAGGTCGACGTGCTGCGGCATAAAACATTTTGCTCTTTATTAACAAACATTGCATTGTTATTATTCCATTCCCTCACCATACCGTACGTACTACACCAGGAGCACACATATGTGCTTTCTCCATTCTGAAAAATCATGTGCTTCTTTCTAAGATTTGAGACGATAAGTTCTTATCTGGGGATTGAAACATATAAATAAATGTAATGAATAGAATATTAGAATCTAATGCAACTCCAGTACTAGTACTATTTGTTGTTTCGGCTTCAGACGGATATTAACTCGTAGTTTGAAAAGGCCGTTTTGGTATGAATAATGCCAGGACAGGTATAACCCGTATTAACGTGAACAACAATGTACTGATTAATTTCTTGACTGAATTATATTATTTAATGAATAGGTTAATTATTTAAACTTAGATACAATATCAGTGAGATTGTTCATATTGCCCCGCCCGTTCTTAATAAACAGCATCGCATAGTCGCATTCTGAAACTGAATGCTCTTTCCCCTCCTTGTTACGAGACTCGAAATGCATTAGGAAAACTGAAAATAAATCCATTGAAATCTGACACACACGCAAATTGAATTTCTGAAAAGCTGTTTGATAACACACAGAGACATAGAATGGGAAATCTGGAAATTAATTTTAGAGATTTAGTGATTCAGTACAAATGGTGGGAACATTTGCAGAAAATAAATTTATTTACCCTTCCTTTTTTTCCTTTCGAGGTGCGATTTGCTTTCTTCTGAAAGGATAATTTAAAATTTAAAAAAATTATAATTGTATTATGAAATTTTATCCAATCCTCCGTTCATCTATGCATCTGTCACGCATGCTAAATTTATAATTACCGGCAATGAAATTCTTGATATCCTGTCTTGGAACAATCTCTTTTCGATTAAGTTATATAATTTTAATCAATCCAGAGAGTCTATTTTAATTAATAGAATCATCCAAACGGATATGTTGTCAAAAATACCTTTTGTACTCATCAAACAGAATTAGTATGATCTGAATTTCACTCCGAAATAGCTGAATATGCAGTTATTTAAGATATCCTGACTTAGCAAAATTTAATTGTATTTTAAATGAGAAGCCATGCGAATGATCTAACATACGATATAATATTAAATAGCCATTAAGTAGCTCTTTTGAAAAAGTCACCATCATAAAGTTACAAGTTACTAGTTTGGGATCAGAACCATATGGGGTTTATGAATATTTATTACGGATTAATGAACTGCATGGATGGTCTAATGGTATAGAATAAATCCAACACCCAGATGCGATGCAAGTCCTCTTCCTTACAGTTAGACCAGACGTGTTATAAGTGAACTCATGTATTGAGTAAGTACGAAATGAATTGTATTAGCTAAAATTTCGTTTTCCTAGTTAATATCCACACGGTAGAGTGGATTTCAAATGCACTTTTGACTGAAAATTCATGGATGCTATTCTCAGGTAAATCCATTACCTCAACTATTGAATCCTTCTTGAATTATTGATATGGCACATTTCAGTCTGTCAAAAGGTAGACATTACTATATTCCGCTCCCATGATTTCACTTTGTACATCTCAGTTTACTGAAATGTGATTCATTACACCAGCAGTAAAAGGATAGGGTGAAATTCAGATAGTAAGAACATGTGCAAGCCTGTCTGTAATGATGACTATTATTGTAGTATTGCAGCAGAAATTTCTCTGTCGGGGCCTACGTCTTGTAAATACAATGAAACGGAGAAGAGTTTAAATTAGTGAAAGTATCTGTTCATTTAATTGAACTATGATCTTGATTGAATAAATTACTAAGGCTCACCTTAGCAGTAGTGACATCAGCCAGGGGCAAAAAATTAATTTTGGATTAAGTGTAGTTTACTTATTTCATATAGGTACATAGGTGCTTTTATTAGTACATAAATAGTATCAGAGCTGGAATATGGATTTAATGAATAGTATGAAACGTGCCAAAGTAATAAACATAGTTGAAATGTATGCTGAAAATAATGATAGTGTTTCATTATTTGTCATAAAATACTACCAACGAAAATTGTGTGGTTAATTTTGCATAAGTTTACGTATTTTTTACAGTGTGCTTTTTCCTTAGCGGTATTCGTATGTCAGTCATATCTTACTAATTAGAAGGCCAGTCGAGTTTCATAATTTCGTCCGAGATTTACTTTCTGCAAACCAAAATAACAAACAGTACACATGAGAAACCCAGACAAGGTCTCTTGCTCTAGCATGCGGATATGAAATACGCGTTGTTTTCCCCGACGGCTAGAATTACTGTAAGAATGAAGACAAGTCTTACGTAACATATTATTTTAATGCCAGAAATCCCTTTTATTAGGTGCCTGTACACAGAGAATCACATGATTTAACAGTTTTATTAGTGTTTTCTTACTATTAAATCTAAAAAACAATTTATTTTATATCGAACTCCACATCAGATGTTACAGAATCAAAGTCATCGTTTAAATCAACTGTTTTTTACATACAACTTCACAAACATCGTGAATGCCAAGCCAAACAAATAATAATGTCATTTTTTATAGTAGTAATTAGATTATATTTTAATATTTTAAACCAGGAGGAACGAACCCACTGATCATGGATACGGTACAATTAGTTAAGTCAGTGTAAGAGCCAACTGTGGATTTCTTCTATGTAATAAAAGGCTTCAACCGCACATCCGGCCTACGCCCATTACACCTCAAACCAATTCCATAGATTAAGAGTGATACGGTTAATACGTAGAGGTTGGCTGCCTTTTATAATAAATAGACTTTTCCCTAACTCAAGGTTTCATTTAATTTGGACCTTGTCGCCTGAGTCGTGGGGTTAGCATGATGTATTGAATCCTTTTGCTTCATACATTTAGCAAGGAAAAGGAAGAGAATTGATAAATCAAATCGATAGAATGAATGCTTTTATGCTTATCAACTACCAGTTTCCTAAACGTCTCGCTCCAGGATTTCGTCTCCAAATCATTTTACCTGAAAGCAAATTTAGACAGACAGAGGATGGGAAATAATGATAAATTGATAAATAGTCAAAAAAGTATAGGTTGTTATATTGATTCCAAATTGTCAAAACTTATAAGCATCCACGTTCCGAAACCTTTCCATTTCGAATCTCCTTATTCCTTATTGTTTTCAAAACATCTGTTACTCTACCTTGTTGCTACTTATACATAATTAGGACGGATGATCTATTTTGCACTGAAGAAGCCAAACTGTGCCTGGGCTAATTAGGCACAACGGTAGCGAGTCACTGGATTGATTTTAATTAGACACACACAATAATTGAGACCCTTATTTCAACCTGCCTGTAATTGGAGTCATAATATATTTCGCTGGTCGTGTCCACCGGAAGTGGACACAGTCTAACTGGATGAGTTGTGAGTAGTGTTTTCATTCCGTCTGTTCATTAGAAGGGAATCATAATGTAACAGTAATATTACTTTCGTCACGAACATGAAAGGAATGTGACCAACGGTAAGAGAGAGAACAGAATTTTCACAGACTATTTTGTTTTCTCTGTTAGCTCACTTGTAAAAATACAAAGATATGATTTAGGATGCGTGGCTAATTATTAGAGCGAGTGTAGATGGCAACTGGACTAATTCGATTTTGTAATGTACATACGGAAAGCGTAAGACCAAAAATTTGATATTGATCTTCCAATTTCTACTAACACATGACTAATGCAGTGTGATTCTAGCACGCACGCAACAGATTTATAAAATTAATTGTTAGAAGAGTGAAATTACTTGGATTTCAGGTATAATATCCTTTATAGTATTTCTTATTTAAATGCTATATGCTCAATTTGAAAAATGGAAGAGGAGAAGCCCACTCACTCTTTTCGCTTTGTTTTCACCCACTTAGGCCAACATTATACACCAGAAAAGAGGTAGTTGAGCGTTGAGGGAATGCATGAATGTATTTAACACCCACGCTCATTCAGTAAATGTCATTAAAGGTCTGAATAACTGGATGCTTTCTCTTCAAGGCGGAAAGCCTACTCTGGTAGAAAATTGTTTTGACTATGGATTTTCTGGTTGGAATGACAGAACGTAACAAGTTTCTCTAAAGAGGAAACGAGTTCTAAGGGTTTCCAGGAATCACAAATCGGATACATGATTTCAGCGTCCACACGCGTACATTTACACTCACTCACCAAATCTGACTTGGACTGGAGTTCCCGTAATGCAAACACCCACTTTCTTTTTATTTCTCTTCCGTTTCTTTTCCCAGAGGACTTTTCATTTTTTGTCGTCAACGTTTCGCAAAACTCGCGTTTTAGTTTCCAGGTATGTTGATTTCGACTATATCCTAGTCTCATTTTGAGAAAGTAGGACGGTGGAAATATTTTTTTTCGAATGTTCTTCAGTATCAATGCTTGATTGAAAAGAAATGGCCATTTCTATTTTCCATACAAAGAATAAACTATGAAATGTTGCATAATTCGCTGCAGTATGAGAGTAAAAAATACTAAACTTACGAAGTATCTAATAAATCCTAAGGTAAACCTAAAGGCTTAAAACCGGGGTAACTCGTAACTCGGATAAAGAATTTACCATTTACCCCAGATGGGGAGGTGTGTAAAGCTGAAGGATGAAGTATTCAATTCAGAAATCTTTTTAGATTTGGTTAGTAAACCCAGAACACGACCTAACAAAACCCTTAGGCAAGAATTTCTCACGCATTTCTCCAATAAAACCGTGGCCGATGTGAGGATAGGAGATTCATATCAGTCCATCCCGATATTTGTGAGAAGCAGAGATTTTAGGTACTGTAAGGTAGGAATTCTCTTGTAAGACATAAAATCTGACATTTACTAGGACATGAAATGAAAATTACTATTACGACATGCTGTATCACATGGTAGATCTCACAAGCCTTAACTGTTTGCAATAGTTTACTATGGAAAAATTGACTGAATAAAAAAAGCATTATCTATCAATCTACTCTTTCGGTTTTTAGGCTAGTTCAAAATAACCATGCAAATTGCCAAATTGGTCACTTCTTTCCGCCGTGGCTTCATCCAGGCTCATTTTTTTAAATTTGAACGTCAGTTTACTGATCTACGTCTACAAGACATTGTACTACACTAAAATTTAAAATTCTAGCTGTTCCGCTGTCCCGAAGACACGGTTATTACATGTGATATAGGCCAAAACCATAAAATTTTCAATTCCTAGGATATTCCTAGTTTAATAACTTAGTAATATAGATGTAAGTGGTCTTAGCGTACCTAAGCAATACGTATCTCAGACGTGTACTTCTTACAACAGTTAAACTTTGGAAACGACGGAATAAAAAAGTCACTGTCTCCGTATTCTCCGCTGTAAGTGAATGACAACTAGACCAATCAATGACAAATGAATGCTAAACAACTCAGCATCATAGTAAGTATCGACATTGCAAGGTTTCGCAAAATTAAGGACGGATCACGGATTTTTTTTTCTCATAAAATTGAGCCATCAAATTCTGCATTCAGTTAGACTCTTCATTAAACTCCAGTAGTACGGACTTAAGAAGTCATTAAATGAACTTAGTCGTCTGTCAAGCTCAATGTATGATGGTATAGCTTGACTGACAGAGTTCCAAGTAAAATGATATTCACTGTCATTGTCAACACTTCGTCGGTGTTGGTGGGTCTCAAGATATTCTCAAGGATAAAGATTTTGTGATACGCATTGAATTTGAGACTTTCTCTTTAATCTCGTATTTCTAATTAAATGGAAAGTTTAATGTACTAATTTTCTCGTTTACATTAAGTGAATATTATGTAGAGCCCCTGGGTACGAGTAAGTTTTGTGGTTTGAGCCACACGTGCATACAATACATTCGGCATATCCTTTGAAGGCAAGACCTCGACTTGACTGTGTTTTCTCATCGACGTAATTGTGTCGGAAAGGGAAAGTCAGGTTTGCGTGTGTTGGTAGCCATAGAACTAAGACCGAGAGTTGCTGTCCCTGGTTCACTGAGATCAATCTCAGCTATTTTTGTGATAAGAACTCACGCTGAGCATTGTGCACATATCAAACACTAGGATAACAAAGAGCAATTTTGTCATGACTCTACTCTAATGAAATGACACTTGAGTCATTTTCTTTTCTTTCCAGGCCTCGCACTTTACTTCACTCAAAATCAAATCGAAGTCACTCCAAGACAACTAGTCAAGCCAAATGAAACACTACTTATCCTCACCGCAACATTGGATCCTGATGAATCTGGTCCAATCATCTACTCAATAAACGCAACGGAGCTGCGTTGTTCGAATCTTGACATTGATCTCAAATCTGGAGCCATATTTCTTAAACCTGGCAAGAAATATGATCAAGGTATATTTTATGTTCAATGTTAATGGCACTTCTGAATTCATGATACTATATCAATTCGCCCAGTATGTGGACAATGCAAAGGGTAAAATGGTAGCGGTGGAAAAATGTTTGAAGGGGAAAGGAAGGTGAAAGCTCAGTTTGCTGAGGTTTGGACGTCATGCTAATCTCTCATTCCCGTTCCTTCCCCCGCCTACTTCAACATTACACGTTAGAAAATTCCATGTTGATACAATATACACATGACGAGTTTCTATATCTGACCAAGAGTTTTGAGCTTGAGTTTCAGCAACTATAAAGAACTTTCTCTAAATAATATGGTCTGAAGAAAATAGTCTAACCCATACATACTTATGGATTCACATTAGTCTCTACATTTTTGACTTATTTGATTTCAGAGTAGGCGATATCGTCAAAAAGTATAAGCTGGGCAGAATTACAACATTTACCTTCAAATCTATATCTGATTCTTTCAGCAGTACCCGGTTCTTTACATAAGTCATGTTTGTGATTTGTAATGAAGCACAGAATTCTTTTCTTTTGTCATGTTTTTCGTACTTATTTCAATTTAATTACTTTGTTTTTCGAATGCTATTTTGTTTTGATTCCGCCCTGTTTAACTTTCCTTAATGACGTCTATAGCTCTGCTTTTTGCGACGTTGTATCCTTCTTTTCTCAGTCTTATTTTCTGATTCAAAGTTTCTTTATTTTTATTAGAGTTTTAATGTGAATACTTATTCAATATGCTGCTCCCACCTTATACCCACGCAGAAACAACTTCAACGCCAAATCAATGCTAAAATTTAATTATTACCGTAACAATCAATGGGTTAAGGTAATACAAAGGGTTCTAAACTTTCTAAGCATTTGGCAAATGCTTACATTCGTTTAATTAATTTTTGATTACACCCCACGACTACTACATAATAGCTATTGTCACCTTGAGATCTACCTCCGTAATAATATGAAACTGCGCGTCACTTTCATGACCTTAATACATCAACTATTGATTCTCAATTAATAATCAAACAATGATATAGATATTCCGAGTAATGGAGTGCGATGCCAGTACACGATCCGGGCTCTTTTGAAAGGAAACCCCGGCATGCGAGGGAAGAGAAGTTCTGAAATGACGCTAGTCGTGAACAAAATAAACGACTTGCCGGAGACGATGGATTGTTCAGCCCGTACAAGTGTAAAGAGAAATTAAATCTTTTCACGAGCTGAATCCTTCCTAGTTCTCATAAATTAATGCATCATACTTTACAGAAAGAGCTTTGTTTCGGGGATGCTTCAAATATTGTATACTCTGTTATGGAGAACAGTGGTGAACTCGTAGTTGGATACCTTGGACTCTCTAAGAAAAACTGCTTGGGTTGGAAATGGAATTATACAGTTCAAATTGATGGTATGTTCAAATATAATAATTTATGCCCCAAAGTGGCATGATCCCCATTACAGTTGAATCCTTGAAAAGCCTTCAAAGTCATGCTTAAAAAATCATATTTATCGGAGCTTATTTTTTTGAATTATAACTAACTGAATTTATAAGAAAATTGAGACTGAAATCTATATGCTTAATACTTGCATGCTTTTACGAAAGGGTTTTTATTGAGACAGACAGTCACCACACTTGCATTTTGTGTAATTGAAGCCGGAAACTACGAAGTAGGAATAAGAAGACCTTTCTCTTAGATTTCTTGTCGCATATCGGGGAGTCGTGTTACATTTCGTTTGAAGAGTTTTCCATCTACTCTCCGCAAGGATTTCTTTATCCAGAGAAAGCCTTTTTGCCAAAAGCGAGAAATTCATGTACAAGCTGACTCAGACTGAAGGGATTAGAAATAACTGACTTTTATCACGAATCTAAGAATGCATGTTCTAAAATTCACTCTTTGATTTCAGAGGACGTCATGTTTGTCAAGGAGAGTGACGGTTTTCCACAGTTTAGGTTAGTAGTAGAATCCCGTCTGAATCGGGAGTCAAGAGATTCGTTTGTATTTACTATTCACTGCTCTCTGGAATCGGATAAGCATTACACAACAGAGTCAAAAGTAAATGGTGAACTAGTAGTGCTGGATCAAGATGACAATCCACCCATGACACAAACTGGTCTCCAACATCAAACAGTTTTCATATCTTTGCGCCAGCCTGAAAATACTTTTACAAAGGTACGCATTTTCAAGTACTTTATCCAATGAGTAAAAGTTTCTCGGCAAATAATACGAGGATGAATATTTAGGATACTCAAATGTTTGCAAAGCAAGGGGATAAACTGCTAGTGGTGGATAAGGATACAGTCGACGTAAACAACTTTGAACTATTGTTGCTGAATGACACAAAAAAAATCTTGTACTTGAAGAAGGTCGTGCTTCCATTTACACACAGTGCACCTGGTGCCCTTCCGGTCACATTTATTTACCTCAGAATATGTAATTGAGTTATTAAATTACATTAAGTAAACTCATGCAAATTCATACTAATGTTACTTTCTCCTCACTCAGTTCTCTCTGACAAAGTAGAAGGGATGGCAAAGTGGCAAGGGTTGTACTGCGTCACAGTAAGGATAAATGATACAACTTTGGTCCCAGGACATGGATATTCTGATGTGAGTCATTTGATTTCATAATGAAGTAATAATGCGTGCTCTTGCTATTCTGCCCTAACCATGAACTTTCCTAACACAACCAGATGATGTTCACTCTCAATGTCTGCTTGCATTGGGATGATAATGACTACGAAAATACCACGATCGAACCTCAACTCTCTCTGCCAGAAGTTAATTCTATTTTAAACAATGGAATCTTCGAAGGCACATTTTCCAGAAAAACTTCGACGGCAACTCCCGTTTTGTATGCATTCAGGGAATTGATCCGAGATATGAGTGATATTACTGGAAATCCCAGTTTCCAATTCACTATAGAAAACTATCAAGTGTTGAATCAAGATCAACAGGATATTACATCTGCCTATAAGAGTAAATCTAGACATAAAAGGAAATATGAAAGCACTTAAGCCTACACTATTATCACAGCTTTTTACACCGAATTCTTCGAATAGCTTTGGCCTTTTTACTTTTAGAAATTGTCTGTGAAATGAAAGACATATAAAATGAATGTACTAAAAATACTGAGATAAAACCAATTTAAAGTTCCCGAATTGCAGGAGCAATTTTCCTAAAGTTGAAATTATTTAATTGAAGTCGTCAGAGATCATTACTATGCACTTGCCCTCCACTCCTCAAAACATGGTATGCAAAATTGTTCCTAACATTTTCTCCATAAAGTCTGCACAGAAAATTCGACTCGTGCCAAGCGCAAGGGGGCTGAATTTTCTAAACCAGGGTAATTGATAACGGATAATCGAAACTCATAAAAATCGAACCGTGAAATTCTTGAGGTGATAAAAATTTCTTTGAGTAATAAAACCAAGTATATTACTTAGAGATATGCTGAAGTTTTTAGCAAACTGAGAAGTTTCTATCCTGGCCTATCAATAATAAGCCCAGGTTAACGAAAAATTTGGTGTGAATATTGTGAAAATACTTTGGGTTTAGTTCTAAGAGAATACAACCATTGAAACCATTGCGGACGATCTAATTTCACAAAGTTTTATGTAGATTCTGCGTTATCAGACGCAGGAGACTTATTCGAAATATCACCAAGAATGGGTATAATTTATTCCAAGCATCCTGAGAAGGTGAAAGATAAGAATATTCATCGCGTAATTCTTAGCATCGTCTCGAATATCACTTTTGGAACGAATGCAACAATAGATAATTCACTTCAGGATTTTCGTGCAAATGTTTCGGTAACATTGTTATAAGCTTCGTCGTATTATTTGAAGGTTCAAATTTTACAATTGATAATAGATTTTCATCGAGGGAGAGTTGGACAAAAAATCTAGCATAGAATGTGATCAAGTCTCCTGTGCTCAGTTTTCTGAACCAGAAAAATGTACATCTTCTTGTGGATTCGGATCCCAAGGGTTATGTTTCTGGGACCAGCCCATGAACAATTCTATTGGTGAGTTTACTGAGTCCAATTAGCCAAGATTTGTTCAGTTTATGTCACAATTATACTTAACAAGGGTTCAATTTCAGAAGGTGAAGAGCCCGAGAATGAAATTCTAGTCAGAAAGTACGCTACATGTACGCCACTTCCACAGACGTGCCCAGATACTAGATGTGATGAAGTGGAAAAAATGTTTCCTTTACTGTGTCCACAGGACTGTGCTCGTAAGGAAGGCTTTTCTCAGAGCCCCGGCTCGTTAAAACCTAATGACAAGAAATCTGAGCCTCATCAAACCTATATAATTTAGCATCCATTTTCTCATTCTTGGTTCATCCACAATAATATTATTGTTTGAGAGATAAAAGACAATTTCGGACTGTCGTACTCTCGTACTGGGAAACTTATAATTAATAGCTGGGACATTTATTAATAGTATTTGTCATTCTTAATTAGGGCATACAAAAATACGTTTATTACGGAAGAAAACTTTCATTCTTTTATTACGATGTGTTTTTCTTAAATTTAGAAATTTGGGAGTTTAATAAGGCCTTCTGAAACTGAGCTACACTTAAAGAAACAAATGTCAATTTTAATCCGTTTTTCAGAGGAGTTTACGGGATTTGGACACATCAAACAACATAAGAACGGGCTGAAGTATGGAATAGGTGCAGGCTTAGGCGTTTGTTCTTGTCATGGGAGCACTTCTTGCTCATGTGGATATCTTCCAGCAGTGCTAAGCACCACACATTCAACTTCCAGCAATGAAAGTCCAGGTAATTCCTACTAGTTGCTGTCAAATTTTCCAATTGACATTTCATACCGGTAGCATTGTCTAAGTTAACCATAAATATAAATCAGAATCTTTTTTTAAACAGTGAAAACTGTCCAAGATCCGCCAAACGCTTGCGATTTCAACTGCATTCTCTTCTTGTCTGCGGCTGGACTGTTATGTCTAGTGTCTGTTGGTGGAGTAGTCTACTTGTGGCGCATTGGGTAATGATTTCTTCATTTTCAAAATTTGTTTCATTAATTGTTTATCATAAAAGGAAAATCCATATAAGGAACCATTTTTATCAGTGATGCAGCTAAATGAGTTTTTGAGTTTAACCACACTCGTTAGAGCGAGTAATTCCATTAGACCCTATCCTTGCACTGAGGTTAAGAAAATACATAGACAGTTTACAAACAGTTTAGATTAAATTAATAAAAAGCGGTATAAAGGTAATAAAATTCAGGGCTGCATCGAAGCTTAGCTTAACTAATGAATTTCATCCATTCATCAACAATTTTTTTCATTTTGACCTCAAAGTGCTTTACGACGGAAGAAGCCAATCCCTGTAAAAAGGACCTTGATACAAACTGGAAGTCATTCTGATGACACTTTGACAAATAATATGTTACACAGCGCTGATTATTTGGGACCCGAGCATGGGGAACTAGTTCCAATGAGTTTCAATCCAAACTTCGACTCCTATGTCATGGTAAGCTATTACTAGTAAACTGAGATAAATTGCTTGTAATTTAAATGAATCCATATTTCATGGATTGTAAGCTTATACAACTTTCCTCAGTTTCAGGTAGACTCAAAGTGGGAAATCCCACGTTCTGAACTAGCTCTAGAACAACTTCTTGGAGAGGGTGAATTTGGACGTGTTATGAAAGGAAGAGTTCACGATTCAGATGGCTACGAGAGTGAGTTGTAAATCGCAAGTTATTTCACTCCCAATAACTAACCTTGAATTTTCCCCCAATTAGAACATAGCGCAGTAGCGGTCAAAATGTTGAAAGAACACGCAGATAATGGCAAGTCATCCAGACAGGAGTTTATGGCCGAATTTTCACTTCTCAAACAAGTAGATCACCCGAACATTGTCAAATTGCTCGGAGCGTGCACAACACCGGGGGGACCGCCATATTTAATATTGGAATACGCAGAATTCGGATCTATACGGTAAACTCCGTTACATTTACCATCATATCATCATGGCTTAGCATAGGAACAATGGCTTCACAACATAATTTTATTTAGGAGTTTCTTGAGAAAGTGTCGACGAGTTGAGAACATTTCGAGCTCACACAATTTAGTCGAAGGGGAAAAGGACATATCTCTAGACGAGCCTCTTGACTTTGACCCAAAGAAATATGTGGTATCAGCATCAGAGATTTTAGGCTTCTCGTGGCAAATAGCAAAGGGCATGGTATATCTCAGTGATATGAAGGTGTGTGTTTAAATATTTTGTCTGTTGCAAATTTCAATTCGAATTACTTATATTATTTCTTGTCGTGTTTTATCATTCTTCAGATGGTGCATAGGGATTTAGCAGCTCGAAATATTCTACTCACCGAAGATCGAGTCTGCAAGATTTCAGATTTTGGGCTTACTCGGGATATATATGTAGATGACGCTTACAGAAAGAAGAGCAAGGACAGAGGTGAAGAACTAAACAAAGAATTCTGATAATGATGTATTGTTTTAACATTAAATTCTTTGTAATAGTTCCTGTTAAGTGGCTTGCACCCGAATGTCTGGAAGATGAGTTCTACACTACAAAATCAGATGTCTGGGCATATGGAGTACTTTTATGGGAACTGGCCACACTTGGGGCTTCTCCTTATCCAGGAGTCCAAACTGAGCATTTGTATTCTCTTCTCAAGTCTGGTTATCGAATGGAACAACCTCAGAATTGTTCCCTCGAAATGTGAGTTTTAAAATATAAAATTTATTTGACTTAGAATTGGTCGATTCGTCCCCGAGTCATGAATTCTTTACAATTACATTTTTTTCAAAGGTACGGGTTAATGCGGCAATGTTGGATAAATGAGCCAAAGCTAAGACCTTCGTTCCGGAAACTGGAAACGTCTTTGGCAAAGCTTTTGGAGGATGGAATCGAGTATCTGAGATTAGACATTCCAACTGTATCCAATCCGGGGTATGAGTATTTCAATCAGAGTGAGGACTTTCGGCTAAAAATTCAGAATACTGCTATTTAATATTTGATCAAAATTATTATTACTTTCATAATTAATTAATAATTTAACAACTTAAATTTAATATATCAGTCATTACTTCTGCATGAAACTAATTTTGGAAAAATTAAACAATTACGCATCAACACAAGTTGTTTATCATGAACATTTATTTGCATCTGTATCTCATTTGAGATGCAAGCTATAGGCGCAAGTCGAATTTGCAGTACTTTCTCCCGCAGATCGATAATCTTTTGGTCTTCAAATTAACACTTGTTCACTGTTGGAACAAATGCCACCCTGTCTTGTTATGACGCGTTTTTATTACGCAATGAACCTTTCCAACTTACTGTGTAGAATTGAGATCTCAATGTGGCGAGTTTCTAAATTAATAAAAATGAGTTAATATCATTTTACTTTCCTCTCACAAGATTCAGCAGACAGAAAATCGTGGCTACAAAGCATGGGCACTGTTAAACGTTATCCAATGTTTAGCGGGAAGTTCAGATAGAGCTGGTTAAAATATTTGCCAAGGTTATGCTTACCTAGTGCGCTCTGTCAATAGTTTTTAATATTACAGGTTGACGTTCCCCATTCTTCCCATCATATCACAGCATTAAACGTGACCTTTAAGAATGATGGCAATACTTGGATAGTTGTCGGCAATGCAATGGGGCGGTGGAGGCAATAAACCCTAGTGTAGGGAAAAACTTGATATACAATGCAAAAAGCGTTGAGAGAGCATTTGACGAGGGGATTGGGGATGACGATGACTATCGCCGCCGTAGTGTTTTTGCTATGAGAAGAAAAAAAGGGTTCACACGCAGGTGATTCTTTCTTTGAGCCCATTTACCTTCTTGCATTGTTGTCTTCATGTTTATATACATGCTATGCAATCAAGTGTTATTCTCCCCGAGACTCTCGCCAACCCAATTGATTGTCAACCAGGAATAGACAGACTGATCCAACATTTATTCTAAACGATTGACTTAAAAATATAATTTCTAACATTAAAAATCAATAATGTGATGTGATTAGTACATCGGAAGTGGGGAACGTTTGAGGCAATTAACTTTAACTTATTATCTTGGACGTCGATGTCTGCGTCTGGTTTATATCCAAAAGTTCTAGCAAAATGAGTCGATTAGTGTTCAAACGTGGAATGATGTTGACGAGCTTCTGCTGCTGCTGTGCAGCACTAGCTCTTTTATTAGGTATTTTCACAAGTATTACTTACATAATGTGTCTTATTTGGAAAACCGTGTGTTAAATATTTTCTTGTAAAAATTAGCTGCCGTGAGCACTCAGCATTGGATCGTTGGACGAGCTCACAGAATGAGTGAACATGTCAATGAATCCGATGGACGAATTCAGTTGGGTCTTTTTTACGGGCTTAAAAATCTCAATGTTGGATATGGATGGAGATCGTCTGATATAAATGGTAATCATTTGTTTCTTGTCAATTGTGTTTCTCCAAAGATTTTGCTAATGTGTCTAGAAGCCGAACGATTCTATTTCTAGACATCTCCTCTCCGTCTTAATTAGTACAAGTTATACTTGTATTTTCTCCAGGAAAAGGTTTTAATCGTAAATCCGAATTGAACCCCTCTCTCGAACTGAAAATTTTAATACTAAAACTTCTAGGTCTACCTAAATGATATATAATTGAAAACAAAGTTTTCTAGTTCGTCTCCCAGAGTAGGCTTGCCATAGCCACACATTTATCCGAGTTCCCTCTAAAAATTTTATCAGCCTATTACTCCCGGAAATATACGTGTGTGACACATACACACAAAGCCTGGCTTCTATATATTACAGAAAACCTTACAAAATCACCCTACCGTGGAATTATCGAATATTATTTGTTCCTACAGTGGTACAACTTATGAACGATGACAGAAACTTCATGTCCTATGGGCTATGGATAGCCACGATTGGTTGCGTATCTCTTGGGATACTGTTTGCCGTTCTTTCGGCGGTTTTTGCCCTGGTGAATACGGCAGCGACTCCAGTTGAAGCCATCACAGGAATTCCCGGACTTTACGTTTGGAATACATGTGCCTGTAAGTTCGTACTGTACATCCACTGTCATTACTATAATGACTTAAAAATATTTCCTTTTCCAGTTCTCAGTAATATGGGAGCAGTGATTACATGGAGCATACAATATCACCTACGACTTCGAAGGAATATTTTATCAGTAGAAGATCGAGCTCACTTGTGGAACTCAGAAGGACTGGCAGTCCTTGGATATTCCTTTTGGTTTCTTGTGGGAGCTCAAATCATACACCTATTAAATATAGTTCTTATATTTTTTGGATCACATCAGTCTAGCCGTGATCGCCATAAAACTTTGAAGCCAGTTCAAGAAGAGAAAAGCAATGGTGCCATCATGTTATACTGATACTTGCAAACCAGTAAAATGAACACGGCCAACTAAAACAATAATTCCTATCCAATGTCCAGGAACTCCCCAGCCATATCATTCATTACTTAACTAAATGTATTTTGGACTTCCAATGATCTATTAGTGAGCAGAGCCAACTGTTTGTAGCATATTTTATTCATTTTTACTTAATCTAATGTGAATGCATGTAATAATATGATCAAAAGAGGTGGACTTAGACTATTTTGAGTAGAATTAAGAGTAAAAAAAACTCTTATATCACAATAAGGCCTTCAGCCTGAGCCAAACTAAACAGAAAACTCTCTAATGGATTTGCGAAGTCGTTTTTTTGTAGCTGGTCCAAGGTAATTAAGCTTTTCCCATTATGATCATCATTGGAGCCAACAGCTCTGTAAGAAATGAGAAATTGTAAAGATCGACCGAATAAAATAGCCATTGTCTACTTTCTATCAATATTTGCATATGTATGATATTATATTTCAATTATCGGACTCGGGTCAATTTTTTCATTTGTATACGATTAATTCAACCTAAGATATATGAATTCAATTTTCAGACTACGTGACATAAAAGAGCCGTTCCAAGCATTATACGTTTCTACTTGTTATAGCTAGTTGGTATCAATATTTGAACAACGTAAAAGCCTTACCGCGCATTACGGATCAAATCCTTTGTTTTTTGGTTAATACTGTGAATTATATCGCTCTCAGAGAATCCTTTCTTTTGAGTTAGCTGGACCATAAATATAGCAATGTCTTTATGAGTCTTTGTCATGTTCATGGATTCTGTGGAGATAAAAATAAGTGAAAAAATTCAACTTTTTTGTGTGACTGAGAATCGTAACTAAGTAATGTATTCAAAATTAATCATTCTATGGCCATATAAAGAAACTATTAAGGTTTGAATGTACCAATATTCGTTAGGAAGGCAAATTTATAATTTTGTACTTTGTTGAAGTGAACCAATAAAATAAATCGAGTAAAATAATATAAAATAATTTCGTTACCTTTAGCATGTGGTGCTATTGTTATTTCACAAGCAGGAATGTTGATATATAAATCGTAGAGGTCAATTTCATTTTCTATACTGCTGCTTGTACAACCCAAGATATGCAGCTTGCTTCCCTTTGATAATAAAACAGAATTGAGAGAGAACAGAATCCACTGAGTCGGGAATTTATGAAATTTCGACATTGAACATAAAGGTCAAAAATAAGAAATAGAAAACAAATAATGTGGGATACAAGAAGGACTATTAGTTATGTTTTTCTTAAATATAGTTTGCCGTATTTGTTCGCTTATAAGATTACCTCTAATAAAATACTAAACGAAATATGAAACTCTATTCTATCACGGATTTAAATGCGTCAAGGCATCAAGGTTTCAAGGGATAACTTTTTGTTTAAAATGATAAAAAATTCCTTTTTCCAATTGAAGATCAGTCTTCCTAAGCGGACAAGTACGGTATTCTAATTATGTACCTGAAATGGTACTAGTTCATCGGAATGTGGGTCAACCCATGGGTAGATAATATTCCAGATGTCCCTGTGTGGTATAAACGCCGGTAAACTCATTACGAACTAGAACAAAAGTTAAAACTCATAACATCTATGTTGGAGGATAATCACTTGAGTGATCAAATCTCAAATAAAATACTTTGACGAGGTCGCTGACTTCATGATGATAAACAATTATTCGTCGTTTGAGTAAAAGAGCTGTGTAAATTAGTATTGCTTCCAATCCAAATCGTCCAATAATTTCTTATATAAAATTAATAATATTAGAAACTGATTATTATTGCTAATTTTTATTTAAGTGCTAGAAATTACCTGCAACCCGACTATTGCATAATGGACTTGGTGGATCAAATTCTGCTGAATAAAATGTGCCATTTTCTTCGGTTGTACATTTTGCATGAGAAACAACCGAGAGAAACAATTGCAGCATATGAACTGGACTCCCAGACTTGCAATAACTCTTACTAAGAATTCGACATAAAGTCTCGTATCTCCCTGGGTTGAAGTCAAGAGAACTCAACATCAGAGCAACCGTTTGGACCTACACATACAAAAAACTACTTTAAATCCAGCTAACAAGAGAAACACTATTAATGTGTTACACGATACATACATGTGGTAGTTTATCCGATGAAAATACTTCAGAAAAATGAATATAGACCCATAGGTTCGAATAACGAAAGAAGTGAAAATGTTGAGATCTGCTTCGGGGGAGCAAAAATGCACATTTTCTAAAGTACACTGTCCGGGCGGTTTCATCTAACGTAGGATATGTCCATGTCCAAATAAGGTCTCCACTTAAATCCTTCTCTGTAATAAAATTACATAAAAATGAAAAGTTTATGTAGCTGACAACTGACCATGACAGGTCATCATAATTAAGGCGTAGTTGATTAAACTCAATAATTTAATAAAACTAACCCAAAAGATGACATCCCTGAACTTGGACTTTCTGTTCCATGAATCCTTCACTTCTCTCCTCGTTTCTTTGTTTTTGTTTCATTCAGGTAGAAGAAAATTAAAAAACGAAAGTGTTGTTGAGAGATGAAAATGATTTTGTACTTGGACTTGAGAATATTAAGATCCACCCGAGAGTGAATTTAAAAATTGCGGGTTTGTTAGCCTATGGGCCGAAATGAAGACTTGCGTAGATGAATTTTGATCCGGCGTGTCGTTCCTTTCACTCGTCCCGTCCATTAGCACAGCACTACGTCCTCCGACATTACACGCTCACGTTTTCATTTCAATCTGCTCTCACTTAATGGTCATTTTTAACTAAATAAACACTGCAAAAACAATATCCAGCCATCATGGCACGCTACTACCAGCGACCAGAAAATGCCCTTAAGAAGGCAAATGGTAAGAAACTGACTAAATTCAATTCATTAAGTCCACTGCCCTCGATTCCAACATGTTGCTCACCATACTGTCTGTGAATTACTCATAAAATAAGGCAAATGGCTAATTATGACAGTACTCCCTAATTTCAAAGAATAAGATAAACGTTAAAGTAAAGTTAGTATTTTAAAAAATTAGATATATATTGATGATAGCAGTTTCGTTTATGTACTTGTATGTGGTTGGGTACAATTTGTCCAGACCGAGTCGGTAAACACCTCTGGTCTCCGAAAAACCGAACCGGTTGTCTTTGCCGGTGTTAGTCTTAGTCACCAACGATTTAGATTTCTAGCATATCCAGTTTCATTTGTAATTGCATGACAAGAGCTGAAGTGTTGAAAATTATGTAAAAGCTAAAGTTGTATTATTATTTATAAGCTTAGACTGCAAATAAGATTTGTCAATATTTATCAAGTTAAAATTTATTCAATTACTCATAAAACTTATTAACAATGGTTTAATATAAATTTACATTGCACAGAAAGTAGCTTTCCAGTGAGCGTTTCTCGTTTCATCAGAAATCAAATCAGAAAGTCAAATAAAGTTATTGGGCTGCCGGCAAAACTATTGGTCATAATCGGATGCTGTTTTTTCTAGAATTCATTGAGGTGGGAAAGCCTACTCGGGCTTTGGACACACTCTACGATGTTATTAAAGGGAAAAAGCATCGAACGTTCAGTGAAAAGGTTATCGAACCTATCATGCTCAAATATTTGGAACTATGTGTTGAACTCAAGAAACCTCACACAGCAAAGGAAGGATTGTATCAGTATCGGCTCATGTGTCAATCGGTAAGATATGTCTTTGTTTTTTACATTTTTATGTTTGGACTTTATGGTTGGACTTTACTGAGATGCAATAGTTACAGTATAATTAACTTTCAATATTTTATTATAATTACTAGGTGAATGTCGGTTTACTGGAGAAAGTCATACGAAGTTTCGTGAAAATGGCAGAGGAAAGAACCGATCAGGCTCGGGAATCTTTGAAGACGAAAGTGTTATTGGAAGAGCAACAGGCAATTGTTGAAGTTGATGACTTGGATAATGTCTCGATGGCTGAGATGACTCTTCTCAAGTAAGACGCCGAGTTTGACTTAATGGATTTCAAATGTATTAATGCCTAATTGCTGGTACTCTCTCTCTCAGCGTAATTACTGAGGAGCAAGCACAAGAACGTAGTGATCGTGCTGTATTAATTCCATGGGTCAAATTCCTGTGGGAGTCATATACTCAATGCCTGGACCTCCTAAGAAACAATGCTCGCCTGGAAAACTTGTACCACGATATCGCTCAAATGGTAGTTATAGATTAATTAATTTATTTCTGTTAGTTATTGACTGAAATTAAGTAATAATCATTACTTTTAAAATAGGCCTTCAAATTCTGCCTCAGCTATAATCGTAAGACGGAATTTCGCAAGCTTTGTGAACGTCTTCGTAAGCATTTTGATGACATTGTAAACCGGCAAATCACTCAGATCAATAGTATTGATTTCTCATCACCCGAAACTCAACAATTGAACATGGAAACTCGACTTTCTCAATTGGACTCTGCTATTACAATGGAACTTTGGCAAGAGGCATACAAGGCTATTGAGGACATTCATCTTCTTATGAATCAATCCAGAAAATCCCAAACTCGGATGATGGCCTATTATTATCAGAAATTGTCTCTGGTATTTTGGAAAGCTGGCAACTTGTTGTTTCATGCTGCTACACTGTTGAAATATTATATGCTTTGCAAGGATATGAAGAAAAATGTCTCTCAGGAAGAAATGCAAAAGTAAGAACTCAAAAGCTTAGATTGTGTGATTACTTCTCTCTGACTCAATCAATAATAATTATATTTTTTGCTTGTAGAAACGCATCGCAAGTTGTTCTTGCGACTCTGGCAATTCCATTTCCAGTAGCACATCCAGAGTTTGAAAGATTTGTAGAGACAGACAAGGGGATGATGGAGAAATCACAAAAATTGGCTACGCTTCTCTTTCTTCCACAACCACCGACTCGATCTTCCATGATCAAAGATTTGAAAAAACATGGCGTCCTTGCTAACTCCTGCACTCAGTTGCAAGAGTTGCACGACCTTTTGGAGACAGAATTTAATCCTCTTGGTCTTTGTGAAAATGTGAATACCATCGTCACTGAGATTATGGCTATCGAAGAAAACGAATATTTGCTTCAGTATATCGAACCCCTTCAGGATGTTGCTCTGGTTCGATTGATTAAGCAAGTGTCTCAGGTATGATGATGTTGAATTAGCCGGTCCGGTTTAAAATTTTGACCTTCTCTAACTTTGTCTATTTGTCTCATTCCAGGTCTACCAGTCTATAGACTACAATCATTTTCTGAGCCTTACTGTTTTTGCTACACCATGCCGTTTGGAACAACTGCTTGTTGATGCGGTTCGTTATAACGACATGCAAATTACCATTGATCACCGATCCGCCAGCGTTAAATTTGGTGCATCCCTGGCAGAGGCTTCACGAGAGGACTTGCCTGAAGGACCTCATTTACAAGCCATGCCATCTGAAGCTGTCAGACTTCAACTTGTGAATGTTTTCAATTATTTGGAGGATGCACTTGAAATGATTTCTCCTCCTCACGTTGTTGTAAGCAATATTTAATTTTTTCTCGTCAATTGAATGTCCGTTGCAAAAATATCTATTCTATATTTAAATTTAATTAATACAGGCGGAAGAATTGAAACTCAGGAACAAGATCAACAATCACTATTTATTGACTGAGAAACAAAACCATATTCAACTTATTCAAAGGCAAAAAATAATCGCCGACAGACGTGAAGAACTGGAAAGAACTGCCGTTGATAAGGAGAACGAAGAAAAATGGCGCAGTGAGCAGATGGCTAAACAGCAAATGATTATAGAACAAAGACGACTAGAGAGTGAACGCGAAGAGCGAGAAAAGAAGCGTTTGGAAGGCGAAAAGTTGATGATTCAACGCCAGCAGATGAAAGAGAAAATACAGCGGATTGCTAATACGCCACTTGGAAAATCGGTTTTCAGCAAGTTTGAAGAAGATGATTTAGGAAAGTTGGATGTGGAAACTATATTGCAAAAACAGCAAGAAGAAATGGCTAAGGAGGCCAAGGAGCATTTGGCTAAAATGAAATCCCAGGAGAAACGTCACGATCATGTGGAACGAGCTAAACGCATTGAAGAAATTCCTGTCATCGAGAAGTTTATGAGTGAGAAGAAAGAATTTGAAAAGAAAGATTGGGAAGCTCATGAAGTTGAGCGCATTACTCATTTGATAGAGGATCGTAAAGTTGCAGTTGCAACCCGAGACAGGATGAAACGGATGAAAGAGGATAAGGACGAGTTTCTCAAAACACTTTTGGAGTCTCGACAACACATTTTTATGTCGAAGGTTGCTGACTTTGAAAAACGTCTAAATGAGGAGAAAGCTAGACGTTTGCAAGAGAGAAAGGAACAAAGAAAGGAAGAAAGGCGACAAAAGTATCTGGAAGAAAAGGAAGAGGAAGAAAAGCGAAAAGCTGAAGAATTAAGACTCGCCGAAGAAGAAAGGATTCGTGCCGAGCGGGATATATTGGAAAGGGAAATTGCTGAGAAGAATCGAATCACACTGGAAAAGCAACAAGCCAGGTTGCGCGAAATTGAGGAGCGAGACAGACAGTCGCCAATGCAACAACAAATTCCTCAACAGCCACCAGTGGAACCATGGCGTAGCACTCGAGGTGCTGTTTCGGCATCCGTGTCTGATCATACTCTTAATGCATCGGCATCTGCAACCTCACAAAAATCTGGTGGTTGGGTGCCTCCAAGTTTAGCTCAAAAAAGAGCAATGGCAACCAAAGGCCCGGATTCCATGAGAGACAACTTCGATATACGACCTCGGGATAGAGATTCAGGACGGGATTTGGACATGGTGCGTTCGAGAGATAGCGGTTTTGATAAAGATTCTGGCCGAGACGGTGGAAGGGAAAGAGACATGGGGCGCGAAAGAGATATGGGACGGGAAAGGGATATGGGGCGAGAAAGAGACATGGGGCGAGAAAGAGACATGGGGCGCGAAAGAGATATGGGACGGGAAAGAGATATGGGGCGCGAAAGGGATATGGGGCGCGAAAGAGACAGGGATAGGGATGGAGGCCGAGACATGGACCGTGGCGGACGAGATAGAGATGGAAATTGGGAAAGAGGACCTGTTCGAGACAGAGATTTGGGTCGTGAGAGGGACTCGTCAAGGGATGGACCAACTCAAGGCGAAGACTCTTGGCGTTCCAACACTGGCGGAGATCGACGTTCGATGGCTCCACGGTAAGCTGTCCAGCAACATTAGTTAGACGCAGAGTATATTCTGAACTCAATTCTACGACGGTGAAATGATTGCACTTCCGTTCTTGCCATGAATTAATTTAATTTTGTTGTTTAGACGTGATGTTCGCAGCCGAGAAAATCTTGGCCCTCGAGATCAAGATTTTGGTGGAACTGATGAAAATTGGCGTAAACCAGCGAAAAAGGAAAGCGCTTCCTAGAAGCAATTTGTTGCTTATGAGTGACGTTATTTGTGTGAAGTCCTTTCAGACTTCATTTCTTTTCTTTTCAAACGTTTTTGGTTGGTCTAAATAAAATAACTTGTACGTGGTTATCAATTGTGTAAAAATTATTTCTTTCAATGTGTTTTCTAACACAGAAACAGGCATGGTTAAAAATGTAGCTTTATGTATTCCTTAATCGCAGGTGGGGTTTAGATTTATGTAAGAGCTTTTACATCTAGGAGAAAAACAATATCCTGCGTACAGAGGAAAGTCATACAGAAAGTTGTACATTTTGGATTTAGAATATTAAAAACTAATGCTTAAGTACAAAAAGCTTAAATTTAAAATAAATAATAAAAAATTAGTTCCAGGAATTAGGTCAAAGAAATAAAGACATTTGTGCACGGATTCCCAATTTCCAATAGATTCAAGTAGTACAGGGGGAAGATGAAGAAATTCGGAAGTGCAGCCGAGCCGCCATCTTTGAACGTATTAGAAAAATTGTTCAGCTTTTCTTTTCTTTGTTCATTGCCCACCAAGTTTGTTTAAAATGAAAGTAAAATTCCATCAGTCCAACTCACAATTTTTCAATTCTAGAAACAAGTAAAAACTTGAGTGTTGAACAGTTAAGTATATAGTATAATTAATTGGGTCCTTACCATTATCATCTAAACATGAGAGTGGAGAGTGACGTAAGGAAAATCCTGGATGAACTTCATTCAAATCGTCTTTCTATAGATAACGATCGAAAGGCCTACGAAAAAGGTGAGTTTTATTTATAAACTTAAAAGAAATTAACAGATTTTTATTTAACCTATGATTTTTGGTTAGAAAACTAATTTTCAGTGTCGAAATTAAGTTTCAAACTGTTAATGTCTTGATTTGTGCACATGTGTACAGAGACAACGTTATCGTTGTTATTAATTTTGGATATTTAATCTTAATCTGATTTCTATTTTAAGTTCGAATCGGAATTCAAGAAGTCGATGGAGCTATTTCGAAGTCTGTGGAACAATGGAACACATATTGCCAAAAATTGACAGAATTAACGAAGAGCATATTTGATCGCTCGAGTGATGTAAATTTTTTCAACCTGAAAAATGAAGTTTTGGATAAAAATTCTGAAAAACTGGAGAAGAGCATTCAGTCCTGTAAACACGATCTGGTGAGAGAACGCCCTTCCTTTATTATTTTACTTAGCACAATAAGCAATTTAATTTAAGAAGTTCAACAGGAGCGTTCATTTTTTTAGGGACTGTTGCGAAAGCAGCTGGCCAAAATTTCAAGTCGGTTATTACAAAGCAGCGTCGAGTTTTCTAAAGGTGGGGGAAATTTTTTTACATTATTTGGCTTTTGCTTTACTTTAGAGTTTACAGAGAGCATAGTAATTATAATGGTGCCAGTGCCACATGATATTCTGGTCAGTGGCCTTGTCGGTAGGTTGTGCGATTATTTTAAGAGTGTTTTTGAAAAATAAATTCAAAATAATATCAAATTGGGACGTTCGTTGCACATACGAGTTGTTATTTTTTATGATCTTAGAATGGAATTCTGGAAAGTCTGGACGAGTATTTCGTTTGAATAGGCAAGCGGAAGAAATTTCTGAGCTCAATAATAACAAGAAAAATTTGGAATACGGTAATCCTGTTTAGTTAAATTTAGAGCCACTACCTTGTGTACATTGACTTAATCTTCATTGCAGAGATGGATAACTTCCTCCTGATGCAACGAAGCGTTGAATACGCTGAAGCAGAAAAACAAGATATTATAAAAAGGTTGGAGAAACACAAGGAGGAAGCGGAAGCGAAGGACTCCGCTATTAGAGAAAAATTAGAAATCGCAGTTAGAGAATTGTCGAATTTGGATAAAAAACGAGAGGAACTAAAGAGCACGGATGTCTGGACTCAGGAATTCATGCGGTATATTCTACAAGATTTTATTATCCTCCTGCGCTAGTTTGTCAAACTTACTATTTTTATTCTCAGAATATCTGAAGGTATCGAAACGGCGAAAAAATCCATATCCTTCTTCGAGAATAGGGTTTCCGAAACTCAACGAATTTTGGAATACCAACGTCTGGAAGCCCCATGCACTGATCCTATGCAAAGGCCTAAGGAGCAAACCAAAAATCATGTTTACGCAACCTCTGACGAATTTGAACCTCGTAAGTTTTTGAGTGGATTATGATCTGGAAATTTATGAATCATGAAATGAAATTTTTGTATCTGCTGATAATTTTAAATTTGTTTATGTTACAAGCTAAATGCAAGAGGGCACCTAAAAAAAGAAATACCTAAACTAACAGCCCTTAGATAACTAACTTTTACCCCTAGCTTAGATAGATAGATAATAGCTTTCTTTATTCGGTCAAGTTTGTCAGGGTTAACTGTTATAAATAAACGGACCGTTAATGTAGTTTTGCTCCTAATACGTGAGGTCCCCGTGTAAATCTTAAATTTTGGTCTATTGAATGTTAACAAATAGAAATTCGTTAAACACTCAGTTAATTAACCAGAAATAATTTTTAGCATTCAAGATAAGATCTCTGGAGCACTTTACAATAACGCCGTCCATAGAGGCAGATGTCACGACAAATTTTAGTGTTCCTCTGAATCCACCGTTTCAAACCTCTGAATACAGCTTTAACGAAAAAACAAAGGCCCCTCGGATGTTTCAATTTAAGAAAAAATCACTGCCATCATCTGGAAATACTGAGGGTGTGTCCAATCGGGTTCAAAAGACGGATGAAGCCAACTCCGGTTTTCAGGCGGCATCGTTAATTTTGCGGAACTCAAACAGTGAACGAAAATAATCATTCCTTTTAAAGTATTCGTGACGTTCATAACAGCAACAGCCAATGGTTCACACTCGTCGGATACGGTCATTTCTTTATCCATGTCAATAAGTTTTCCTGACTATCTATCTCAGTTCATTGAAATAAATGCGGATTCAAAACTT
>WJEZ01000038.1:0-68971 GCA_009869925.1 Thalassaphorura encarpata
ATACAGTGCTTGAGTAATTACCCACCATTAGGAGGGCTTCAAGTATTGCTTTATTTCTTTCCATTGTATTAGTTTTAAAATTAGTTTTTGGAAGAATAAAGAATTGTTGAATTGAATTGATTTCAATCGTCTGGGATAATTTTGAGATGATGAAACAAGAGATTAAAATGTAGCTGATGAGTTTAAATATTAAAGTGACAAGTGTCGACAAGATTTGAGGTCATGTGCGGGCTAGCTTCAGTTCCTGTGTAAAAGTTTATATTCAAATGAATTAAAATAAATAAGTGAAAATTGTATGGATATGGTAAAAAAGTGCTGCACTAATCACCTTGACCGGTCAAAATAGTCCTGCAATTTGTAGACTCAACTTTTGATTATTGCTGCTTCTATCTTTGATTTATTTGGTTGCTGCCTGTTCTGTTCAGTTTTTCTGGTATCTTAGACTCGTTTGAGGAGGTTTTGGTACCAAAACCAAATGCAAAACAAATTCTTACGCGTTTTTAAATGGTTCAGAGAAAATCAACACCACTCCGATATATTTTGTCTCTGTGCACCACAAATCGATTTTATTTTTCATTTCAATATGGCTATTTGCACAAGCACAACCCGTACACTAACCCTACATTAAGTCTTACAAATTGTTTTGCAAATAATATAAGATTCAGTAAACTCAAGCCCTTCTTGTATTTAAGGTCTCAGAAGAATTATCGATCGACTTGAACTACCTGGCAGCTTTGTACACCAATTAATATGTAGACAAGTATTTTAGTTTTGGCCTCTGTATACATAAGGATTTCAATTATTTGCGTGCAAGCCTGTTGCTTTTGAAAGTTGTTCTTGAATAAAATTCCTCGGACATAAACTCGTTAGCCCCAGACGCTTCGTCACTAGAATTTTCTGCATCATATTCGGGAAGAACACCATGACGGAGAATATTTGCCTGAACTTCATTGGTTCCAAAATTCTCCGGTTGGCGAATATTATCATCGTCGAGGGTCGAGTCTGAATCCTCCTCTTCTAATGGTGCAAATTCGACAAATTCTGTCTGAGAGCGATCGGCAATAGACCTACCGCCTCGAAAGGAAGACACTACTGATGAATCGTCATCCATTCCAATATTTGTTGCAACATCCACCATTACTTCCGACATTGACCGTAAACCAGTTATGGATGACTTTCTGTCCCCAATTGTATCCGAGGATTTCTTTCGTATGGCTTGTCCTGGCTTATTCGGGTCGGGAATTGAAACTACAGACGATACTTCACTCGTTGAGTCCAAGTAGAGTCTGTCATCGTCTGATGCTTTATCCGGCGGGGCTAGAACCCGAATAATGACGTCCCATTTCTCAGGTTCAAAAAGTTTTCCGTATCGGGTGTCACGCCGAATTCTCTCGTAATCTTCTCTAACAGTTGCTTGAGTTAGAAGATTTCTTAGGGTTGACTCTCTTGAGATGATTTGTTTCCATTTCTCGCGATCGTCTTCAGTTAATACGGATGAGGATGTCTCGGAATCTGAGTCACAAGGTCTATGTGGCTCTGTTACATCTCTTGTAGGACTTTCTAGTACGCGCAATAATACTTTCCACTTTTCGTTCCAAATGTGTGCGTCGGACTCCTGTAACTTTTCCATTGTTCTAGATATAGCGGTCCTTTCATTCATTGTCGTCGTCGTTTCACGTCTCCGTGACAAATGTTCTAGTTCAACAGTGGAGTAGTGGGGTCGGATAGGCGATTCTTCAACAGTTGACCATCCAATTGAGGATGCTACATCTGTAGTCTCAGAGCCTACGTAGGGAATTAAAATCCATAATCAAAGATTTGAACATTAGCAAGTCTATTGAACTCGAACTAGAAATTTACCTTGTTCCCAAATCTGGTCATCTTGATCTGCATGACTTGTAATAACGACATCCCACTTCGGCTGATCTTTTGTATAGAACTGAGTTACCTCCCGTGTTCTTCGCTCTTCATCTTCGATCAGTCTTCGTTGTATTATTGTCTAAGGATAAAAATCGAGAATATTCGACATTCCAATTAATTCAAATTGCTCACAGATTCCATTACAAATACCGACTAAAAGTTCCTACGAAGTTAACGTCGGTTTGAATAAAGTAAAAAATGCTTCAGCTTACCTGACGATAAACATCATCAACGGTGTGTACTGATACTTCGGGCTTTCGTACAGCGATTGGTTTGGTGTATCTAGATTCTCTGGTCACATCTTCACGGTCGACAACCCTTGTAGAATCAATGAGCTCGATATTTTTAACACTTCGAACGGGTTCATGGAGTTTCTGTATTAAAGTATATTTTACTGTTTTCTGCTTTTCGGATTTTATCACGCAAGATTTGCTACAGAGCTCATTCTTTGTTTAACATCTTACTTACTTGGGGAAGACCGTGTTTCCTCATCTCGGTATGAGATTCTGAGGCATGTGCACTCGATGCTTCATCCATTGAAGTGACCGAATCATCAACTTCAGAATAATCCGCTTGCACTTCAGCATGTCTAGCCACCCGGAGATTTACGTCAAATTGTTGTTTACGAAGCAAGGACGGCGGAACGCTTTCAGCTTCCAGATCAATTCTTGCGCGTGTATCTGAATATTCTGACGAGACAGTATCGGGACGCCTTGGTGCATCTTCGATAGATGATGGATAGTCTGATGCTAACGTTTCTTCGAGGGGAACGTCTGACGATGACTCAGTAGAAGGCGCATGCACTCGTGGAATTCTGAGATTTGTAAATGACTCATCGATTGAGGATAATTTCTCACTTTCTTCTTCTATTGATCTAAATATTTCATTAGCATTGAATAAATTGCCAAACCAAAAATGTTTAATTTCAAGTAAATCTTACGAGAAGGGTCTTTTTCGGATGACTTGAATATTTCTCTGCTTCAAGCAGAAATAGGAGCATCCAAGACCAAGCAGGGTGAGGCCCAAAAATAGAATAGCACATATTATCATCAAAATCTCGAATTCCCTCAATGGTGCTGGGATGACCGCTGGTACAGTTGCAGGAGGGTAGATGCTGGTAATAAAAATACTTTAGAAAACTTAAAACCTAAGATAGATTTTTAAAGAGAAATTCAAGAGAATCTGACAAATTGTAGCTGCCCAAATGACTTTAGAATTTAGAAGAGTCAAAAATAATTACAGCTGAGCAGGCGGCAAAGGAACTATAGGGGGAGGATATCGACACACAATTGTAATGACTTCGTCTCCTTCCATCTCCAGACCAGGATGAAATCGGATAATGACATTGTTTGTAAATACTCTGATCGGATCCTGAATACAATAGAACGAATAGTCTATAGTTTTAAGATATCGCGAGTTTGAATCAGCACAGACAGATTTAAATGTACGTAGACGATAAGGCATTGCGTTCTTAACCATCGTATTGCTAATTTCTATTTTCTGGTGCCTATAAAATCATACAGGTTCTTAAAGTTTTAGCCTGATTATAACGAAAAATAAATGTTAAATATAATGACTAAAAGTTTCGCTTCTTTCGTCATTCTGTGGTGTTAGCAGTAAGGATCTGCGTATCGTCTAGTGTAGAATTAGACAAAATTACGAATACGTAATTGTATGAACGTAAACCACCTCTTCCATTTACAGTCTTGTCTTGGCTTCCGCAAAAGGAAATTAATGCCATTTAAGGAAGGATCAACTTTCCATATAAAGACATAATTTTTGCTACGACAAAAGTCGATTGACTGAATAAACAGATAGGAATGTAGTTGTTTAATTACCACTATCACTCAGATTGAAAGACGTTCAACTGGATGAATGTTGATTGAACGTTTGGCCAACTCACCTGTTTCGTTCCACATCCTTTCAAGGGAAGTTCTAATGCTTCGTGAATATTTCCAGTTCCTTGCACGTAGCATGCACTGTTTCGGTCAAAGTCCGAATAAGCAATCCCATAAAACTTTTCCTTAAAGAAAAGGTCAATTTTCATAGAACCATCTGCACAATTTAAAACTCCAGTCGTCCTATTCAAAATAATTTGAGGTTTGAGATCATCGAACTCTGTCACTTTTCCAGCCAAAGTAACAGTTCCTGGCAATTTCTGATCCATGTTGTACTCTACAACATTCCCCTGTACTCCATAATTCGATTGTGGTATCCCATCACCGATGCCAGTGATTAACGTCAATACAAGTATGCAGAACTCTCTACAAAAAAATATTTCGAAATATTAATTAGTCTGGTATGGCAAATCCAAAAATTCGAAATCAACAAGATGAGACGGTTCAGATGGAGATCTCCCTATATTCCCATTATTGCTAGTTATTGAAAATGGTCATTTTTTACCTTCGCAGTGTCCCATGCAATCACTTGGAGGAAATGTACGAAGTGTTTACTCACAGTTGATATAGGGTAAGTTGAGATAATTAAAATGTCCATTAAAATTTAAAAAATATTCTCAGCATTCAAAGGGTACCAAGTTAATGGTTCCTCATATTGCATTCTTGCATGCACAATAAGACCAATCAGCCAATGTTTCTTTCGTCAGTAGGTTTAACTTGTAGGCATACAATTTTCATCGTGTATAAAAATTCAAAAGTTATTGGTTATACAATAGGATTACTTGGGCGTGGTCAAAATGAATGTTGATAATGAAGGCATACAATCCCTGGGAGATGAAAAGCATGGTGCTGCTCAAACAATAGGAAAGGAACTACTTGTAGTGTCATGAAGGATTTCGCATTATCTTAATTTCAGTTGTTTAATGATTTCATTCCCGATTTTTCCTTTTAATTTTTGTCTCCATGCTATGACTAATACTGATACTGTACATTCGTATTCAATCACGTTCTTGCATAGCCAACGCGAAGGTACCCAAGCCACCCTAGCCAAGATTTTTTCCATAAAATATTAGAGAATACATTACAGGCATGACTAACATGTGTCTAATTCTCAGATAACACTTATTCTTACTCATCTTTGATAATAACTACAAATCAGAGATTCATAAAATGAATGTGGTTAAGATCACATGGATTAAAAGATTTATCAAGGACTGAATTGTTAATTTCTTTGCATTTCAAGTATAAAAATATTCATGCTACTAATTATTATAATGATGTATATTATATGATGTTAATGTTATCCTTTAATCTCAGCCAAGATCTGTCTATTAAATCGGATGATGTCAACCCAACATAATCAAGTATCGCTTGGTCTCATTTGCGTTTTAACATTGACAAAGTAACAGGAAATTGTCGCCTTGTCACGAAAGCTAATTTTAAACTGTTGAGCGTCACGGGAGGGCTTTAACCTAATCTCGGAGTCATATCATCATAGGGAAATGGAACAAAAAGTTACGCCTGAAGCACAAAATGCATTCTGTAATATCATATTTATAATTCTACAATCAGAATTCAAAGGTGCTTGGATTTTTAGGTTGTCGCTAAACCAAACTCAGCATACCTCAGTACAAAAGTGAAAGTAAAATTAGGCGAATTGCCCATTAAGACTCTCTTGCCACAGTTATTCAGCGCTATGCAATGATTACATTTAACCTGGCTTTAAATAGGTTCTTTGAACGGTGGTAATATGGAAGGAAATGTTTCCGGTTGCCCTCCTAAAATCAATACTTAATTTTGATGTAGGAAATCAAATTGTGACATTTTGCACATATTTTATTCCTAAATTGGTTTTGGCTATTTTCAAGTGCTTATGTCAACAATGATTTAATTGTAGTGTAATGTAATGTACGGAGAGTCGTAATTGCAGGAAATCCATGCGAAAACTAACTATCAATTATAAGAACATGAAACAATGAGCAAAACAACCGCTTCGTTTCCGTACCTAGCT
The DNA here is from genome assembly GCA_009869925.1 of Thalassaphorura encarpata. NCBI lineage: Eukaryota > Metazoa > Arthropoda > Collembola > Poduromorpha > Onychiuridae > Thalassaphorura > Thalassaphorura encarpata. The sequence goes on from WJEZ01000038.1 coordinate 5,830, forward strand.
GTAAGGGTGCGTGAGAAGGCTTATTATGCAGAAATTAATTTCATTGACGCTACAAAGTATTGCAATGTTTTAACATTAGTAACACGAGTGAACGTATCAGCTGTAAGGACTTATATTGATAGAGTCGCTTTATTCCTTGCCTTTGCCCCTCAAGATCAAATCACCAGACATAAATTAAATTACAAGCAAGTCGTAATTTATTCCTCTTGGCTTATTTAACTTAAAAGAAGGGACTTACAGTTTCATGATTCCTTGAGGAGTCTCCCAGGTCGCTTGATTGTACTTTCACTTGTCTATAGCATAATTTCAAATAAAAATTTACATGTCACAACACAAGGTATTCTGAATCCTGGAAGGGACTTTGTATTGGTAAGCGATGAAAAATGAAAAAAATTTCTGCTCCAATGTTTGGACTGACAATCTGATGGACAACAGTTCGTTCACTCATCCCTCATGCTGTTTTGCAACATAACTGAAAGAATTTTTATGCACTGGGGTATAACAGGACTGCTCCTTTTAGTTTAATGTGATATAGGGACAAAGGTAAAGAAAAGGAAAAGGGTAAAAAAGGGTTTGTGCATTGTGTTATATTCCCCAGATAAAATGACTAAGTTGATGCCAAGGGAAACTGCTATGTGGTTGAATGGTTCACAGAGAGGGAGAGCAATTCTCGCCCTAGGGTTCTTACCTGTAATTGCAATTGCCACTTTGCAGTGTTCAAAATGTACACAGTCTATGTTGTGTTCCTCTCGCTTTCTGATACAGCCCGCACTGAGGAATCGTGTGTTAAAGAACTGAGTTGGTTAACTTCATAAACGTACCTTCTAGATGAGATTTCTACCTTGAAGCATTTACAATCCTTGCATTAAAATAAAAAGTTGCATTGAAGGAAGTTAAACTGGCTACCATCAAGAGATACGCACAGGGTCGCTCGATTGTTATCGCTGTTTTCCTTTGTTTAATTTGTAAGAGAGCTAATACCACATTTATGGCTTAGATTCTTACATTAGCAGAACTGGTGGGTCATTTTGAATAATTATATTAGCCGTTCATTTAAAAATAGTCTGTTTGCTAAAACAATCTGTTTCACCTAATCGTAATCCTGATGTTGCAAAGTCTCCAATAATCACTATAAAGAATTAAATCTGCTCTCCATTTTGACGTTTTGACTCTATTCATTGTTTACATATTGATCTTCCATGTTCTATTCAATTAGGAATGTTACAAATACAGTCAAGAGACCACAATGCCCGTATAATTTGACTGGACTGGATGGGTCTGCGGAATTCAGAAAGATTTAAAAAATGTCTGGAAAAATGAAAATGAAAAAATGTTATAAAAAATTTAGGAGGCCAAGACAATTGGTTGGATGATTATCATAATTAAGATTAATTACATTTTATAATGCAAGCGTGGAATATACATGGTGCAAGACTAAATCTTGTCTCAGTGATGTTACGTAACAAGACATATGATATAGAAATTGGTTGAAATGTTCACAGAAGCAAAAAGGTAATTATTTTGGTCCGTCAGCGAACATAAATCTCAAGATCAAGATTAGCAAGTAATTGTAGAAAAAGATTATTGTTCCTTCTGTGCAGAGCGTAAAATCCCTGTGGTGCTGGTGTACATTTATATTTTGACAAGGACGGCTCATAATAAGCACTTTGCTTTTGCACCTAGTGTAAATAGATCTTTCCACAGAGTACTACTTCTTAAACTAAGATATGCGTAATATGTAAGATCGTTTTACTTAGTGCACAAGTAAAGAGCTCAAGGTAAGAGTATAATACCGGAAAAATATTGTCTTCTCAATCCGTAACTGATGATCTAAAAGTTGAACCGAAAACAGAGAAGTCATATCCTGTTAAAAAGTGTTGGCGTATAGCTAAGTCATATGTGTACACTCAAAATCTAAAATATTTGTCTTGTCTCAAAGGGAATTCCAGGATAGGAACAACTCATTTGCATTGGTACCGCTTTTGTTACATACATCTGACTGATTGCACTTGATAGACTACTAGAATAGTATCAGCTAAGAAAAATGAATCCATGGAAATAGTTTCAAAATCCTCATGATGTAATCGTGAAGTGTGAACAACCGTTGTTGGAATATTTTAACGACGAAGAGTATCCGCGGCACGCCCGATACTTCCTGTTTTTCCTGGCAATGTGTTTGACACTAGGTTAATTAAATATGACGTTTGGAGACTAGTTAACAAGGTGCAAAATGATGGATGGTTGACAAACATCCTAATTGAGATTAGTTTCTCTCAATCGAGGGAACAACGAACAAACATGGGGTTTCAGTAGGTCAAATATAACAATAACACGAGGAAACTTTTACATGATACAGTATGAATGAATATTTCCCCAGGTGTTGAAATATTCGGCTGCAATACCTGTGAAAATTTTGTAAAATGGTTGGCATTTTATCTGAATTGGACGATTAGACACATTTGATTTTTAAATTGAATATTGTTTCAGGGGTTGTAATGTCTCGATTTGTAAAAAAAGTAGCTTCGCCTAGGGAAAATTTTTTTGTAGTTCAACTTATTTATTTTGGTAAACGTACTCAGTTTCATGAAAAGGTAAGTTTAATACAGCATACATATTTGTCTTTGTGTTGGGTAGAGTATTCCCAAGAGAGGTATGTAGTTCATGGACTCGTCTCCTCGAGGAATTTCTAAGTAAGCTCTATTTTACAATTTAGGTTCCATGACTAGATGTTCAAAATTCCGGCGATCCTGTCGAGGACACATTTTGCGACAAGTATCACCGAACTTATTTGGCTCAGCCGGGCAGAGGTTGGCTTCTTAGAGCAAGGGAAAATGTACAAAAAATGTGTTTGTCTCGTCGTCATGCACTCTTAGCAAGTTCGAATTGTCTACATTTATAGTTGAGGCTTGGGATACCCACGAGAGATCTGCAAGGAAACAAAGAAAAAAGCCGAGAAATTACAATGGAGTGGAACACCGAATCGAGCAAGCTCACAAGTAGCGTGACTTCATTTCTGGATTTTCAGCGATGCGAAAATGTCAGTCAGTTTAAACTTTCTATTCTTAGCTACAACTTATCTTTATCACTTGTTTCTATCACCCAAACTCTAACTCTATCCTAGTTTCATTCAGACAACAACTTCTGACTTGTGCGTATTTCATAATTGAGAATTAAAAATATTCATTTCGTTCATTTCATCCTCACCCATTCGTTCTTTTCTGAGCCATAAGCTTTCTAAGATTGATGAAGACAGGAATATGTACTGGCAGTAACGGGAGACACAAAGTAGCAATATGTCGACATTTTTACCCGTACGTGTAAAAAGTGACGGGTGTCAGATGGTGAAAATCATGTAGGTTTACCTTTCTTCAATTTCAGGAGGCCATGGAACACTTGTCATCTTCGTAGGCGGTGGGCTCTACGGCTCACCAAAATCTCTCGGGTGGTTTAGTTTTCTCGCTAAGTCGTGCATCACTTCCTATTTCAATCACAAAAATACTTATTACAATATTGAAATATTGTTTTTGGAAAGTCACTCAGGACAATTCTGACGACCATTTTTCTAGGAAGATTGATTGACTAAAATTCAGAGCAACATACAGGAAGGCATGCATTACAAAATTGAGTTAAGGGTTGTAAACTTTCAATATTATCTATCTATCTATCCATAGGAATTTGTTGTGTATTTAACTAATCTGGGCAAGAAATAAAATCAGCTTCTCAAAGATTAAAACTTAAATCTGTTGGTTTAATCGATAATAGACCATTCATCGGAATTGGAACACTTTAAACATGAACATTTACCTATGTTTGCGGAGAATTTGAATTAATGATGTTCAATACGTAATCACCCACCAATAGAATGTTGTGTAACGATAAATACAAAATAAATAGGGGAAGTTGGATTTGAAAATATTTCAGCTAATTTTATTCTAATACGGATGAAAATTAAGAACCAATGTCTACCTTGAACACTACGGAATCCATGTTTTGACCAAGCATGTAAAATAGGAACCAGTCTCCGAGACGAGACTTTTTGACCAGAGTTTGAATCACGTCTTGGCTAAGCAATCGATATCGGCTTCCCAGAAGAAATCCACGTATTCGAGGAGAAATGACAACAGCTACACGATACAGAATTGTAAGGGAGGAGAGAAAGGTAAGGAGAACAAACCAAAACCAAAGGAAAATGTAAATCTTTTCGTTGACAACGTTTAAAGGAAGGATACAAAGAGCATCGTGTTTTTCCACGGTCATGGAAACTCCCACTTTGTGGAAAAGGCACTTGGTCATTCGAGGAAAAATTCGTATCATTGGATCCACTCGATTATGCTCATCCTCTTCTGAAAGACTTAGGACTTCGAGGCCGAACGTTAGGAATTCGCCATCGAAGAACTTATCCATTAGGAACATCTGACCTGAAATATTGAACGTAATGTAGAAAATTTTTAAAATGTTCAGTTGCGCTTGTTTGTGCCTTCGGATATTTGCGCTAACGCCATCAGGTAAATTAATGCTTAGTTGTTGTCCATTTTCAGATATGCATTTTTAAGGTAAAGAATCCAACAATACTTCTTCTAGTATAGATTTTGGCAGAGACGTTCGAAAATGGCCATTTGTAATTTAAAAATAAAACATCCGATACATTGTGAATTTCTGGTAAATTCTTCTTAATGAGAAGGGCATATGAACCACTTACCGATAACATTTCCTAACGCAAGAATCTCGCAGAAAAAATAGCGATAAGCCCACCAGTTATGTTGTTTGAGATTTTCGTAGAGATAATCAACTAAGAGCTTCTTTTTTTGTTTCTTTTCCATCTCTGGACAAATGCCCACGTCAAGATCCATCATTAAGGCCTGTATTTTACCACCTTCCCAATTCTTCCAAAGCCAGCGCGGAATGTAGAACAGAATTGCCTGTGAAGAACAAAGTATTTTTTTAATGTCAATGCAAATGTGATGTAAACACCTAGTCCCACTACTAGGTACTTAGACAAAATTAACATACGTCATATGCTCATGCTGCCTTAAGCGGTTCCCGATTATAATAGTTTTGTCAAATTTATAATCGTGTCATTTGATTAGATTTTAGCCGATAGTCACTGTTTCGCATATTACCTTGAGTGTATGATAGACCTAACGGAAAACTCGGGAAAATATATTACTGCTTAAAACACTCTGCTCAGGATAAAAAGTGTACTCCTAATGTGGACCTAATCGGTCTGACATTAGAGTAAATTAATTGAGTATATACTCTAAAATCCTATAATGTCATTTTCCATTCCATTTCTCTAATGATTAAAGAAATAGTTGGATATAACTCACATAAGCAGAACAGCAGGAGAGTGGAGTGAGGTAAATGATAGAGCATGTAGAGAAAATTATGCGTTTTGGTTCATCGCCAAACTCTAATCCGTAAATTGTACACTTTTCTGATTGAATGACAAGCATTAGGGGGATTTTCTAGCTCTACTGCAAATACTAGTCGACTAAAGTTAGATGATACATACGTGCTCTAGAGTCGGCTTCTTGCATTTATTTGTGAACAAATCATGTCGTGCAAATGCCTTTGCAAGATTATTTCTGTTTTTATGCACTGCAAAATCCAAGATAACCTGTCAAAATACGCTGTTCATTTTAAAGAGTTGTTTATCCAAATGTTAACATGCGTACATATTAATACAATTAGAAGACATTAGGAAAACTATAGTAAAAGTTGCGCCATATTCAGTATTCAGTAAGGAACAACCAAACCTGACTAAAAGATATTAAAATGTAAATATATTCACCATGCCCCAATTTAAATCGAATCCTACGTTTCAAAATCTCAGTGTGTACAGATCAGATAGTAGATAACTGTGTCTCCTATTATTAGATTCAATTCAAGGAGTGAATCCGGGTTTTATCTCATCTCGGCTGCACAATATAATGCTTTGTCTTACTCACACTAATGAGATAATGTGTCAATTGATTTAATGTTATTTTATATGACAGTTACCCTTCTGTCTGAAATTGATTACCAGGGTACTTCCAAGATCGCCGCATTCGGATTTCCCTAGTGGGATCACTGGAAGCATTAATGGAGCGAACTAAGTCTTGCAATAATTTTTCGAGCTTTTACACCGAAAACCTCCTCCCCGCTTTGTGAATGCTTGGATGATTTCCGCAAGTTATGTACAAAAGTAAATGTACCAGACAGAAGAGGACACGTGCAAGTCATACAATTTGCAATGCATCTGTAAGGTTTAGTGTAAGAGATGAACACGAGTTCTTTAAGTCTCGGTTACGGGTTCGGCGAAGCTGAGACATACTAGCGACGCTTCTTAAGTCAGACTGTGCCCCACTTTCGCTTTTGAAAGATCAAGTGCTAATCTATTTTTCCTTGACACCTTTTTGATTAGGACTACTGACAGGATATGTGATTAATAGCCCCAGGATTACATGCATCACAATTAATTGCACAGTTTAACCTATTATGACCGAATAAAAAGAAGTAGCATGAACATGAATTAATTCACTATAGAAAACTAGGAAATTATGACTGCACATATTCTCACGCAATGAAACAATAATTGTCGTACTATGTGGTGAATTAAATTATTCTAAAACTCGATAATAATGAAATATTGAAATAAAGCAGTAAGAAGTCAAAGTACTTACTATGCTACAAGTTTCATTACGATTAAATTCATTAATAATTATTTCTTGAGTATGCCTTCCGCAACTCTAATTCAAGCGTCGAAATAAGTTAAGCAAAATATATTGAGCCTTTGGATACTATGGAAGATTTTTTAAGCTTGATAAATAAGGAACTGAAGAATGAGATTTCGGGGTAATGATAGACTGCCAAGTAGTTGAGTTTGGAACGAATGAACCTGAGCGGCTGTCTTTCTGCGGGTTCTGTCTCGACTTGGCAAAAATTCCTTTAAATTGTTACGTTGTTTTGAGTGTATTTGAGCAGTTTAAGCTAATACTAATAAAAACCACTTCTAAATTGTGATTTACAAGTCGCCTTTGTTTCTTTGTCTGCCTTGTAACTCGCCTACTCTTGTTGTTTTTCTTCACATGCAACTACGACCATAAACTCTATAACTCCTCTTTTCCCTTCCTAAGCTGTCTGTGACTATTTTAGATTTCTAAACGAGGTAGGCAATGAAAACGCCTCCGAATAAATTTGAGCTTGCAACTTTCCTACCAATCCTACTATTCTAGAGCCTGAAAACCATTGTGGTTCAAAGAGATGATTGAGCTAGAATACATGGGATAATGCGGAAACCTATTTTCGAAACATAATAATGAGGCAAGAACTATGAGGAAGAAAAATCAGAGGCAGTCAAGATTTGCAGACTAAAATGAATCAAATGATGAAGAGGTTGGCAGAAATTCTGGCGAATTTTGTTTGATGAACCTGAAAACTCACATTGGAGATTGCATAAGAACACTGAAACCCATTCAGTCTTTGTAGATTTCTCTACACAGCATGTGGACGTCTTACGTACAAAGTTGAGCTGCTGTGACTGGAGTGTTGCCAAAAGGTTAGCCAACTCTCATGACCCATATGCGTTCCAAGCTAAAACATTCCAAAGTCGAACATAACGGAATACCTCTTTTCCTAGTGTAGAACACTAAGCTGAGCAGTGAGCGAATGAGGCGAGTGTAAAAACTGTGCCGATAAACACAAAACACAATCGAATGTGTAAGGCAATGTGTATCTTATGCAATATGCGTCATCAGCATGCGAAACCCACAAGACTTGAGCTAGACTTAATAGTTATTTACCAAATAAATCAGCTAGGTACGAAACTACATCTTTCCATCATTCCGGATTATGAAAAGTTAGATGTGGGCAAACTTGATAAAATCAAACTAATCTCTAGGACTAGTAAAATCCTTTTGCACACTTTTGATTTCTCATTCAATTTGGATGAACAATTACGTTTACAGCATAAACTCGACTTGCCAATTTTTTGCAGCAAAATTTGAGTATCTCGAGAATAAAATTATGAAGTCAGAAGCTTCAAAGATTATAAATATTTGTAACAGTTGCACAAAATCCTGCATGTGAACACAAGTTTGAATTGCTCTCGTACGCATGCTTAAAACTTTGAGTGGTGGAAGTGCTTTCTTTGTCATGGAGTTCATATTGCCAGGAACTATTACACTTTTGCTTGCAGCGTAGAAAATCGAATTGTGTTTCCACTTGAAGTCCTGAAATTAAAAACGGCTGTAAGCTTGAGGAATGCACCCATTCGTGAGAATCCTGAGCTTTTAAGTTTCAGTAATCAGAGTCGAGTCGATCTCTTCAGCACTTCGTGAAAATAATTGCATCCTGGACATGGAACGCAACTCCTAAAATTCCAAAGTTCGACTTCAGCTGGGTTCAACCCGGAGTGACTCTCTGGAGATAGGTCTGTACTTGGCGCTCGTAAATCGAGTTAGACTAATTCGAGAAAACAATTCTCTCACTCCGCAAACTTTTAAGGACCCATTAAACCACATTGAAAAAGAATTCATTGACTACAATTTCTGTTGATCGGCGTGAAATTTTGAAGGAAGGATGCTACAGCCAAGTCCCTTCTAATGATAATTCAATAAATGTGTTAGGGTTATATTGCTCAAGTTTTGAAGAGTGCATGGACCTTGATCAGTACAAAAAGGGGTGGGCAGAATAGATGATAACTTGTTAAGTTCATAACCACAGAATTCAATTTCTTCACGTCTCATGAGTTGTCTTGATGAAATTCTGAATTTGAGTTCGAATGAAAAGTAGCGGTGGAAAAAACACTAATTTGAGCAGTATGTTATAATTATCACTCCTTAGTAAACTATGAAAACAAAATAATTTTTTAGAAAAGGAAACGCTACGAGGAATAATAGTTGAAAGGAATGATTTCGTTCATTACACACAAGCGCTGAATTTAATATTAAAGAACAGCTGCAACTATTTGCTATTAACGTCTCTGAACACCGGTGAATCATACCTTGACATGGTTCTATTCAGGACATCCAATAAGCTCAAACCAACAAACTTTTCGGAAAGTATGACCTGATCTTTCCAAAATTAGTATTGGACGGAAGTACTTGGCCGGAAATCTCAAGCTTTGACGTTGCACAAAGTTATATTCTGACACGTTTTCCTGTTGATAACTTCAGATACGAATTAATTTAATGGCTATGCGAGCGAAAATACTTTTCACTGTAGATCATTTTGATGGCGGTATAGATAATTGTGTCTATGATATCTCCTTTTTAGTGAAATCAGCTTGTTTAAATTTCATGTTACATATGGAATGTAACAGCTTTAATGTTGCTTTAGTAGACAATTTATTTTCGTCAAGTGTGTTTCCTAACGGACAACGGAGATACATCTGAGTAGGGGCAAGAAAGCACCAGCAATCGTGCTCTACGCACTGTGCAGTCATTGGACTCTTAATGGATGTACTCTGCAATTTCAATCAACTCTTAATTGTCTTGTCTAGTCCATTGTCTTTCAACTGCACTAGTGTCAAGTTGAATGTGTCAAAAATTAACTTTAAATTTTGTTTAAAAATAAGAATTAACAAATATGGGGCCAATTTTAAGATCCGAGAGGTTTTATCAGACACCAGTTTGCTTTCCTCTTTATGTTAAACCGTTTTCTCAAAACCTGATGTTCTAAGCATAAATTTAGCAAAAATACATTGAGAGTTGGCCTGCTTAGAGTATCAAATATCGTAGTATTGCACAATGTACTAGATAGAAGCAAAGAAGTGTAACCGGAAATTCTTTGTCCGATTTCAATTGCAAGTTTTGTTAGGTTGAAATAATGACATAGCCAACATCCGAGGACTGAACGTTGGACACGAATTTGCAAATATAGTCGATTAATTCAACAAATTAGGCAATGAGAATGTAGGATTAAAAAAAAATTGTCTCAAAATTAGTTTTATACTCATTAAACGTTTCAATCTGTGCTCAGACTGCTCTCCCAACGTGTAGTACGTCCTACACTCATTGAAATTGAAAATGTTACTCGCTAACTTGTCCGATAGGTCCAAAAGATGTGAAAGTAATACCTGGAAGAAGAGACAAAAGCAAACCCACTGGTAGTACTTGTATACTTTGAGTTCAGATTCGTCTGAATGTCTGTCTATTCCAAAATGTGGAACTTCTTTCCCGACTTTTTTGAGAAACGCACTTTTCACCAAATATGTGTGCATTATCCAGCAATAAGTATTTAAAACATCTTCTGGGATGTCTTTTGTATGGATACAATCGATGGGATTTCCAACATATTGTCGGGTTGTCACAATGAGGGAGAAAGCCAGAAGAATCATTACAGTGAGGCTGTAGTGGAGACGAAAAATTGTGGAATCTATCCTCACATGGCTCACCTTCACCAAGTTCTTTAGTCCACGAAAAATGTCCAACATTGTCACAACCATTCACATCCTGGCGATTCCTAGTCGCAAAATCAACGTTGCTTCGTTTCCTCTTTTTCTTATTACGGTTGCCTCTTCGTCCTTTTACCGCATTTCTCCCCAAAGGTTCAAGCCAATCCGGCTTTGCCCGCAAAGTTAACATCATGAATCATTTTAGAATTTAACCGTGCCTTTAATTAAATATGTGTCATTCTCACTGCGTAAGAATGTAAATTGAACACACAAATCATTTCAAGTGCTGGTGGGCAGTGAATTTAATTTTTGGCAATGCATTTCGTCGGGAGAAGTGATATGGAACATTGGTCCTCTAGGGTTATTTGGTGAACTGGAATATATATGGTTTGATTGTTGTTGAATTCCCAGTAAAATCCTCCAAAAAAATAGGGATTATTTGATGAGCATTAATATTTATTTTAAGAATGTAAGGCACACACGGCAGTACAAGACAAGGCAGAATGAACACAGAAGGCACAATAAGCTGGAAGATAATGTAAACTTCACGGAAAAAAGAAAGAGCCGAGATCCGCAAACCGTTCTAAGCACAACCGAAGGCGAACTAGTGACTTGTCTGTGCAGATTTCTCAGGACTCCTTTCTTGAGACGAGTTTTGTTATTTCAGTTTTCGGTGTGAAGGAATGCCCGCCTCGGTAATGGGACGAGGACCAGATCTCGGGATTTATTTTTTGCCTTCGTAAACTTATTTCCTTAACTACCAACATTATCCTAGTGTTTTTGAGTAGTAGCAACATTACCTGAAGTCTAATGCAAATGAGCCATCATGCCTTTTCTCTTTTATTCTCAGTTGAGCAGAACAGTTCTGCCTGAGTTAGCTTCCAAAAGTAGCCAACTAAATTCCCAAGTCGAAGGAAATTATTTGAGAACAAAACCAGAACAAGCCACTTAAAATAACCGAGCTTTTATTTGTTCATTCCATTCATATCGTCATTGTCCCAAGCTTCGAACAGATCATTCTAAATTCAAGTGAATTATAATCAATGTATACAAATATTTTGCACATATGGTTGCTGCAGGTGGATTAGAAAGGATCCTTCATTGGCTTGTGAAAACAATAATGCATGCACTTAATTTTTAGCTTATGGGAAAATATTTTCAACAAACCTTATTGCACTACGCCAGATTCTCAGAAAACTAAGTCAAGAGAAATTCTACCCGGCAAAATTTTTTCACTTATTTAATATCTCAATGTTAAAAATCCCTAGTACATTTATCTATCCTAACATTCTTTCAATGCATTTTTTACACAGTAACAATGAATATGCCATATGACAAATGATGTAATATTCACAAAGGCACTGGATAACAACTTTAATAACAAGATAACTCTTTCGTATAATTAAGACACTATTACTTACATGGTTTACATTAATCAATAATTTGTAATGAACATTATCTTCCTTTAAACGAGAGAAATGGCTAGCACTGCGTAATGAGTGTTCCACTCGTTTGTGGAGATTGCGTGGTTGGTAAAAGATCAGATCTCAAGAGCTCCATTGAAATGGAAAAGCTGTGCAGCTGCTGAGCTAGTTATTTAGGTTAGAGCTTTGAAATGTTTCATGATTGAGATTAATTCCTCCAATCTGGTCTTATAAAGTTTGAATGGATTACGAAGTTCGAAATAAAAATGAGTCTCACTGTAAAAACTATTGAATAAAAATATTGTTATTCACAACTAAAACTCTCGAATTCTCACAATTTCTACATCACGAATCCGGCTGACACGTTAGTAGAGACGTAACTCAAGCTATTTTGAAATTCAAAATATTAGCTGCGTATTTTACGTTCGGCGCTGGCGTAGGGTTAAAGTTTAACACCCGTAAGCTATTAAGCAGTGGAAAATGCATAATACATCACAAGGATGCTCAGGAAAAATCCCGGGTTTCTAAATTTCAGTGCTAATTAATATTGCTGCCCAAATTATCTGGAGGGAATCATATCATCTTGGACTGACCCATGTAAGACTTGAATTGAATTAGCCGTTCAATCGCTTTAAAAAAATTGGAAACTCAGATCTAAAACCATCTAACTAAAGGTGTCCATCGAGGTTAACTAATTATTATAAAATATAAGAGTCTTCATGTTTTACATTGCATACCTCCTTTGTTAGCCTAAGATGGCAACTACAAATGCAGGTTTCGCAACTGATTGATATTCACTAATCCGCACTTTCCAAATTTTGCTCCATCATACGTTAGCCCAGGAAAGGTTAAAATCATGCTAATTTTGGATTATTCGAATGAGCCGTGTCATTTTTCTTGGCAAATTCTGCGATTACGTCCCTATAAATCTGCGGGTCAATATTTAAACCGAGCATGTAAAGTACCCACCAATCTCCTACAGAAACTTTTCGTGAAACAGAGTCAATCGCATCAGCTGGGACCATTCTATTCCGCGCGTGCATCAAACGTGGACGAAGTGATGGGCATGCAATTACTACACTACGAAATATAATGACAAGTCCTGTTAAAACTGCTAAGCAAATAAACCAAAACCAAAGGAATATGTAAGTCTTTTCATTGACAATATTCAAAGGTAGGATGCAAATAGCATCGTGCTTCTCAATCGTGGCTGTCGGACCGAACCTAAAATTTGAAAAAAATAATTACAAAATTTAGTCTCATTTAAATTTCTCCCCACTAACGGAAATCCAACACAAAGACTTACTTTCGAAAGGTGCACTTGGTGACACGTGGGAAAACATAAACCATGTGATCATAACGATTATCTTGGTCTTCATCTCCTGCAGTGAGTAATGCATTTGCTCCGTATGTCATGAAATCGCCTTGGAAGAACCAGTCCATCATGTACATTTGGAAAATGATGTTTATGAAGCATAAAAGTTCACAGAACCAGTAGCGGAAGGCGTACATGTTGTGTTGCTAAAATTAAAACAATATTCGTATTTTTTAGAACTTTGGTTTTCATGTACAATAAATACATTAGCTAGTATTCCACATCTAAAAGAGAAAAACTTTAAGAGCTCTGATAAAGTGAAGAACGTATTCCAGATTCTGAGTCAAGTCTATGCTCTGCCATCCAACGTAATGTATTGAAGTGAAACGCCCGTATGAGCTATGACATAATGCCACAAATTGTGTCAGATACTTAGGCGTGTAATGCATCCATTTCCCTTAGGATGTTAAACCTAGCTTACACTTCAGACTTCATACCACTTAAATGGCTTTAACTTTTACTCGTACCAATAATTAGTTAGATTGAAGATAAGAATGAGCTTACGTTCAAATGTTTTATCAGGTAATCAATGAGGACGCTCTTTTTCTGTTGCTTTTCTTCCTCAGATCTGAGTCCAATATTTAGTCCACAAACAATAGTCTTCATGAGGTTTTGCTCCCAAGTTTCCCATAACCATTTTGGAAAATAGCAGAGAATTGCTTGGAAAAACAGGACGAAGCATACCCATTGGTAATAAGTGTAGTGCTTCTGTTTATTCAGATCATCGAAACCATTTTCTACACCAGGATGTGCTATGCTGCCTTCTGGGCGGCGAAACGCATCTGCAATAGAAAGCAAAATCTATAAAAATTCAGCCCGAATTTGTATTCCCACTCGGAGCTACGTTCAAATAGCTCGATATTAAAATTTCATCAGAATACAAGTCCAAATTTTCGCATACTTCAATATCCTTTGGTTAATAAGATGGGAATTCACCCTGATTATTCAACCATGCGAATCGAAATTCATGTGGTTTTACTAACCTGGCATTGTGAAGGTTGTCATAATCCAGCAATACGTATTGACCACATGTGGTGGAACTCCATCAACAATACACTTTATCGGATTCCCAACGAATTGGGTCCAAGTGATCACCATTGAACAAAATAAGAGTAGAACAGTTGTGAATGAACAATGAATCCGAAAAATCGGATTATCTGTAATAAATTCTTGTCTCTTGAAGTAGTCTTTCAACCCTGCTAGCATAGCATACATCTTGAGGCCGGATATTTAACTGGACGCTTGCTGCACAATAAAAATATATATGGAATTTGTGGAATTTAGCCTTCCACCACACCTAGTTTAGATGCCCAACACGGACCAATTAAGAGGAACAAATTTCTGAAAATTTCCAGGAGCCAAACCTGAGTAAAACTACTAGTATAGATCTACTCTGTGTACTCTCAAGAAGGGAAAGAATGAATTGTTAAGTGTGACTTGGTGTAAGTTTAGTTGTTGAGGCTTAGCTAAGAGCTTATGGCTAAAACATCACCTCCTTTTGGATCACCAACAACCCCTTTTTTCACATCTGGACTTCACAATGTTGTCAAATCCAGCTACTGCTCTTACAACCATTGTATGCATGGACATGATATTCACCCCTCGTGGAAAATGATCAGCTCGTGACACTCCTGAACAGAGCTGAGAATGAGGAATTTCTACCTCCCATTGCATGAGAAAAATAATCCCGGGGCAATTGTTGCTCTCTCATCCCAAAAATTTCCCCTTCATCCTCTACTCTCAATAATGCAAGTCGACATTACGAATATACATCAAGAAATGCGTGTATATTCCACACAGGTCATTCGCACTAGTCTCGCAAAATTTTTCAGAGGAGGTCGTCCTGTTTCGTTTTGAGTATACTCGAATCGGAAGAGCGAGTCTTGTTGGTTTTAGACATCCGAATGTGATGTGCATATATTACATAAACTGCAAGGATGCACGTTATATGCTAATTAATTAAGTAAGCTGCAGAAATTCCATGTGTTTTAGGTTTTTACGTGTCCTCTATTTTATTTTCAATGCTTATGAATTGCATCTTTAAACATGCCTTAGAATGAGATTTAACAACTCAAGTTTCCGCCGGAATATTACCTTTTTCAAAAAGAATCTAATAATTTACACATGACACAACATTACTGCTAAAATTTGTCATGAAATATATATCTGAGTACTAGGAATTTTGATTCTGAACGTCTAATATACGAGTCTCGTACCAGTCATCAGCCATCACGAGGGTTCAGACGAAAACTGTATTAGGTATAAGGATTGCCTGCACTAACGTCTACATGCCAAGGGATGGCGAAATACGTAATGCTTCCGAGAATTAATTGTTCACTGGTGTATGTAATTAGAATTCCTATTAGGAGACTAATGAAGTCGTCAGCCTGGATTTATGCATTGGCATTCTCATTTAGTCATCCCTACGTCTAACCACCTTGGTTAACTAATTTAAACTTTCAAATTATTCTTAACATTAATTATAATTCACACTTCTGCTATTTGGACGAGCCAATTTATACATTCAGTTGGAAGATTTAATTTTAATCTTCCCTTAGCCGATTTCCTTACTGCACACTGAGGCAAGAGGATGGCATCGTTCGATAAGAAATGACCAACGACCTGACCTCCTAATGTGAATTTTCAAAACGAAGGATGATAATTTTGTATGGTTTACACAGAATCCTGACTAAAAGTTCAACGATCATAGGCTTCACTGATACATGGTAGAAATTCAGTAAGGACATAATTTCATTTAATTCGTCCAACTTGCAAGTACACACGGTTATCTTACATCATAAATTGTCACCAAATCAATCAATTATTAAAGGCTAGAAGTCCTTTATTCAGTAAATGGCTACAGATTCTAGAGTTCATTTAGTACTTCTATAAGATATTACGCATTACGCTTAATCTTTCGGTGCATCCAGTATTCAAATATTGTACAATCCTCATACATCGTCGTAATATTCAAACTAAGGTATTTTCCTTGTGCTATGTACCATTATTAAAATACCTTAAGCTGTGCTGACTTCTCAGAATATGGTGACTAACGAAGCACAAAGGGATTTCCTTGGGTTGACCCTGAAGTTTACAAAAAGTGCAGTTGGATGCAGGGGAATGGATTAAAGATTGACAGATGAGTTTGTATGGTAAAAAGTTTTGGAGTATTAGTAGTAGGCATAGTTGCAGCAGGTGACTAGGCACAAATTCCAAAATCTCTTCATTTCAAAATGTTGAAGAGAAGAACTACAAAAGATTTGATTCAATAGGCTCGCTTCTAAATCCCTGACCATTAAAAATAATGCAGTGTAGATTTCTGCATCAAATGGTTGGACTGAATTAATGAAGAGTTTCGGGAATGGCACAGCAGTGACGATACAAATATGCTCCGTCAATTTATAGTATTACGAGGACAAGAGAACTCACACCAATTAAATATAAACTATTCTGTACTCTACTTGATCCTTTTAATAGCAGTAGTAAGTACCCTGTCCTGCAAGAGTATCTTTAATTTCACGTCTCACCCGTGAACCAAAATTTAGCAAATTCTACTCATTATGTATCTACCAGCATACGGTATTAGTATTGCCTATCAAAACCACTTCAAATGTTTTTCGCTATTCTATTTCCTTTTGAGAAAATAATCTAATGAAAGTTTCTTCATTTGTCGACTATTGAATTCATTCACTATTCATAAAATAATTCATGATGTTTAGCAAAAACCAGAAACGATGGAATTATGATATCGAATGTTTAATCTTCTTTAGTTACCGGCAGTATTAATTGTCAAACCGTCTGGATAAGGATAAATTAACAGTTGTACAAAATACTTCCTAACATGAAACCGCATGGCCATAAGAATTTTTACAATCACGTAAACACGTTTTATTTCCCCGCAATTAACTTTACTGTTGTCATTCAAGAACGTCTTCCCATGAATGGCTACTATTAATAGGGTGTAGATAGTACTGTCGCTTTAATAAAAGAAAATAATTTATCAAGAATAAATGAAAAATACGAAAAGGTAGCAGTTCACTTTTGCAATTTCATTTAATTAAATCCAGTAATAAACAAATTACTTTAGAATACGTGAGAAGTTATTTTGTAATAAATTTACTTGACCGACCACGGATGATACTAAATCCCATTAATTATGTCTCACATTCATATCCAACTATGGTTTTAAAAGGGTTAGGATTAAAGTAGTTTTATTAGCATCAATGTCAGAAAACAAGTTTTGCCGGAATAAACTGCTCAAGGGAATTCGCAAAACAGTCACACTTCAAAACACACCTCTAAACACACCAACTCGCCCTTAACTTGGGATACGCTTGTAATTGCGTAAAAGGCATGTGGTTTGCATACTTCTATAAAGTCAGTATCAAAATCCATCTTTCTGGTCTATCCTGATAAAAATTTAAAAGGAACACAGAATATAATACATAAGCAAAAGTTTCTTCGAATCAAGTATCCATAATCTCAACCTCGATGTTGTAAAGTGACCCCAAGGAATTAATCTTAGTCAACGCAACTCAAGCAAATATTATCTGACATCTCAAAATCAAGCGTTCATGCAGCAGTTAAGATCCATGTTTATGACTTTCTATAAATGGAGCGGTCAGTGATGATGTCAGAAAATTAGTGAATGAATTGTTGAAGTGATTCATCTAGGTCAAACGACATCTCATATTTTACCTTTAGATATGCCAATCCTGTACAAGTTAGTAGATAGCAACTTAAACAGATTCCAGAGCTTAATTTGAGGAAGTGTCACATGTAACATATTTGTACAAATGTGCGTCTCAGCAGTTCTTATTAGTTGCGCAATGAATAATCTAGATCTTGCCGGTAATACTGTTCTTAGAAGTAGGACACGGAACATATCGTCATCAACAGAATAAAATGCATTAATAGTCAATCATTTTACTGCTGACCTTCACATTTGTCGGGCAAAGATACTTCACTAGGAGAAGAACAATTTAGCACAAGGTCTATCAATATGAATTTTATGACTTATTGACTCAACTGGGGAAGGGATTTAATGAAACGCGTGTGTCATTGCTTAACAGCAAATTCAAATCTAAATTGTTTTATGCTGCTGCTTGCTTACAGGAATTTTAGTAATAAAGATGTTTAAGAAGTTTTAACAAAAATTTTATGAAAATTGTTTTATATATTGTTCTAGCTAAGAAGGTTGTAATTTTATCACATGAAATTAGACTTTAATTAAGGTTTTTGGGGATATTCGAAAGGATACTACGAGAAAGAACTAACACTACGCTCATACGTATAGTATGCCTGAATAAACAACTGACTTTATTAAAAAAGGACTTTCTTAAGTACTTTCTTGACATGTATAAAACATGCCATCGATATCTGGTATTTTGATGAATTTATATTTCTCATTTCATTCCATTGAAGGATTTCGACAACAAAGCTGGATTAGCTCCGAAAGAAAATAATTAAAGTGAAAGTTGAACCTACTATTTGAAAATTTTTACATTTTTTTCAAATATTAACAATTATTAGCAATGTCTGCTATACAAAGCGCCGTCGCGAGTTTACTGACTCCCCTCATTGTCTCAAAGTCTACTCCAAAAATAAGAATTGAGGACTGGACATTTCGCTTGCACTATCGTGTGACCACAGTTATTCTGCTAATGTTTTCAGCTCTTCTGTGTATGAGAGAATATATCGGTGCAAATATTAAATGTTCTCCAAATCATGACGATGACTCAACAGACCCAACGGTTCAGAGAAAAATCATTGAAACATATTGCTTTATACAGAC
This sequence comes from Thalassaphorura encarpata, assembly GCA_009869925.1. Lineage (NCBI taxonomy): Eukaryota > Metazoa > Arthropoda > Collembola > Poduromorpha > Onychiuridae > Thalassaphorura > Thalassaphorura encarpata. Next base: position 24,798 of record WJEZ01000038.1, read on the forward strand.
AACATTTACGGTATGATTTGATTTAATTCTTTCCTTGGAATTTGACTTACAATTACGTTTTTTCAGATTCCGCCTAATTACGAGAATACAGAGACTAGAGTTCTCGTACGAGATACTTTGCTGGGCGGTCCAGCTTATGTTGAAGGAACTTCAGAAAGAGTTCATCATGCTTACTATCAATGGGTCCCGTTCTTCCTTTTCTTCCAAGCTTTCTTATTTTATGCACCCCACTTTGTCTGGAAATCAGTCGAAAGCAAGAAAATTCATAATTTGGTCAACAGCATGAACGTAAAACATTTTCTCTTTCTCTTGTATTGCCTACTCAAAATAATGCTTTCCACAAAAGACAATTCCCTCGTCATATTTTGTACTCCCATCAAAAAGCCATTCAGAATCTGTTTGCCTTGATCGAAGGGTAAGGGTCAAAGTACTGACTGATTCATTAAGTTGAAGGACTAAGTATTTGCCTCTGTTTTATTTTTGAAGAGAAACCCAACAAATTAAGTTGTTTTGAGTCACCCACCCAGATAAATATTTGAGACCCGACCCAAATAAATAGAATGTATGTTTGTTTGTAATTAGTCACTTAAATTTCCATTTTACTGCTTCACCAGCTACAAACTCCTTTGCTGAAAGGAGAGAAGAAAGATCATCAAGTCAAGTCTGTTGCCAGCTACTTAGTAAAGTCCAAGGGGACACACGGATACTGGGCCTTTGCCTTTGTTCTTTGTGAACTGGGAAACCTAGCCATTGTCTTGGGCAACATGTACTTGACTGATCTATTTCTAGGGAAAGAGTTCAGTACATACGGGCCAAGGGTTATTCAATTTTTGGAGCAAGACCCAGAAAATCGTGAAGACCCCATGGCGAGTGTGTTCCCTCGAGTCACCAAATGTCTCTTTCATACATTCGGACCATCTGGAACTGTCCAAAGGTTGGATGCATTGTGTATCCTTCCATCAAATATTCTAAATGAAAAAATATTCACTTTTCTTTGGTTTTGGTAAGTTAGCATATGCTTTCTTAATTAATATGAGCTGATACAAAAAATAGACCAGTTTAAAAAATAATTCACACTTTTAACAATTAGCTAAGCTACTATCTTATTTTTTTTATTCTTTTCAATAGGTTTGTTTTCCTCGCCGCAATCACACTTTTTGCTTTTATTTATCGTCTGGCAACGTTATGCTCAGCTCGTATTCGGTGCAATGCATTGAAGATTGATGCCTTTCAAGGGAGTTCCCATGAAGTTAGTGTAGTAAAAAGATTAGGCTTGAGCGAGTGGTTCCTCCTTCATCTTCTTCGTCTCAACGTGAACCAGAAGACTTTTCACATTCTTCTAACACAGATGCACGAAGAACTTATTTAAAGAAGTATTGCATTGTCTATTACCGAATGCTGAATTTGTGTAAAATTCCGATATTGTAGTAAAAACATTGAACAAAATAAGCATGAGTTAGTCAATAGATAATAAGATTATAATGCCATTTTAATAAAGTAACAGGGTGATTCTATTCTGGGCAACACTTATCATAGCGGTACACAAAAAGGATTCCGATTAAAATTCACACGCCCTTGGTTTTAATTTATTTTGACATCTTCGTGTTGTATGCATCCTGTGTTTTTTCAATGCATAAATAAACATTCAATTTCATAGTTGTCCTTCTCATGTCTGGCATAGATAATTGAATTGAGGAATTAGCATGCCCCATCAAAGCAGAAGTACTATTGGAATTCATTAAGTTTCAGGTGTGAATGAACAACACACTTAAGAATTCAAGTTCTTTTATTGGAATGACAATGACATGTTACAAACTGATTCGACAACTACAGCTTGGAGCTTGCCTGTATATCTCCATTACTGGATAAACGGCTGTTTGGATTCTTCATCTTCAAATGTGAGACTTTTATTGTAAATGGGTGGTGGGGTCACTGGTGGCGAATTTTCCTTGAGTAACTTATTAATGCTGGCACACAGTTCTCCCAATCTCATTCCGTTGATATTATCTGCAATTCTTTTCAATACAAACCAATCAGCGTAGCTAAGTCTGTCGGCAAATGAGCTAAATTCGCTTCTGTCGTTCCTCAGCATATTCCTCTCCAGCATGTAATTCCTTACTCTTGGAACGAAAAGGACACATAAGCGATATATTAAAGCCAAGCCTCCAATAATTGCCAGGATAACAAACCAGAACCTGCAAATCATGTACATATATGAGAAATTTAATTTTTAGACTTAAGAAGTTGGGAATAAACAGTACGAGAATAATTGCGTAACAGGGTTCTGATCCTATCACCTACTTCTCGTTGGTGTTATACAAAATGTAAATTGAAACCGGTTTTATTTCAATACTCTAAGAGCAATATAAATGCTTTGCGTCAGGAGATATGAAGACGCTAGGATTTATTAGGACTAGGATGATCTCATTGGTGTATTATCTTTCTATAAACTTTCACAAATGCTGCCAGGTGCACCTTGTCTTTAGGATGGGACTTGGTTCTAGTAGATGACATTATTGGAATTACTTCTACTAAGCTTACCATAAGAAGGTATAAATCTTTTCGTTGATAATGTTGAGGGCGAGGACGCACATGACATCATAATTTATTAAATTTCCAGACGGTCCATATTTGTGAAAGTCGCACTTGGTGACCTTTGGAAAGACTCGACTCATTGGATCTACACGACTCTCTGGATCGTCCGATAAAAAGTTCACAACGTCGGGTCCATAAGTAGAAAATTCATATCCGAGGAAGGCATCCGTCCAGTAAATATTAAGGATGACGATGACAAAATTTAATATTTCGCATAATATGTACATATATGCGTAGAAATTGTTAAAGCTCAAGTATGCCACGAAAGCCGTACCAGCTCTACTCAGTTGTTTCTCTTTCCTTTCTTTCACATTTTCCCCATCTGCTCCGAATTCGTTAAGAAGTTTTCTGTGCTATAATAAGTTATAAAGATTGTCATTAAATTAGTATTGTCGGTTAACTACCAATAAAGCATTGCAAAGTATTCAGCCGATGATCACGATTATTTCAGATATTGGAAGCGCCTCTAAGTTCATTCTTCAAAGCACTGAATGAGTTTATCTACAATAATTCTAAGAACCAAACACCTTCAGGAAATTCTGAAAACAAGGACGCCAGAAAGTGATGTTCAATAAGAAAATACAATTAAAATAACATATTAGTTTGCGCGTCATGAATTATTTTATTAACTAAAGAGCTGGCTAAGATCTGAAATCCGGCTTGTCTTTTACTGATTCTGTTTGTTTCACTCAACACGCAAATACAAGTCTCTTTTGACAGCAGACAAAATAGCTGTGCCTACTTGACACTTATCAATCTGAAATCTGGTTATCATCTTACTTGATTATGTTATTTCAGTAATGATTTTCTCAGTGATTCTTTGTACTTGTCTGGCAAATCATTATATCTGTGTATCTAATATCCGAATCGCATAAGTGTATCTGTAATTTCAATCCACTTCAGTAAAATAAGACGTCAGCAGTAATAAAAATAGAAGGAAAATGTAACATCAGCTAACGTGCTTTCGGTGTAACAGACAAAATCACTAAAATATCAGCTGAATTTGCTGGGCGTGAATAAACAAGACTTTCAACTAATAACTACGTTTTATGTCTGCTCTCACCTTAAGTTTTATTTTATCTGCGAGTTCCAAATCGCAATATGTTTTAATTTTATTCCCCTCAAAAGCTTTCCATATCATGTGTGGGACATAGAAGAAGATGGCTTGGAAGAAGAGAACAAAAGGAACCCATTGGTAATAGGCGTGATACTTTGTTTCTTGGTCACTGTCTTTGTCGTATGTACCAACTCCGAAATGCGCAGATCTCTCACCAACTGTGTCATTAAACCTGAATAATTTGTTAGAACAATTGTGTGAATGATGTGATGATTATCTGCTTCTAGAGCACAAGCATAATACATATGTCTTCTAATTTTAGAAAATAATGCAAAAAACTTTACAGGTGAGGAAGTGTGTAAGTGCTCATGATGAAGCAATATTGTTGCAGAGCTTCCGGTCTTACATCTTCCTTCTGAGGCAATACGCATCGGATATGCTCACCTGTGAAATATTTAAAAAATAATTAATCCTTCCTGTATCCTGCTCCCAACTCGTGTAAATGATTTATGTTCTGGAATCATGCTACCCTTTGAAGGCATGCCTTTTTTACTTGCCTACAAGCTGCTGGAGAGTCACCAGGCCACAACAGACAATGAGTACAGAGAAGGTAAACTTGGAAAACATTCGGAACCCACGATTTTCCAAATAAATTTTTTCTCCATTGTGCTTCAATTTTTCCTTGACTTCTTCCAAAAACTTTGCACCAATGAGTTGAGACATTTCAATCAAATTTTCTTTAGCAGCAATTTTATTTTTAATTACGTAAAATTTAACGTACAAGCACTGGGACTTCTGGGATACAAAGTGGGTGTTTGAGACTCAGATTCTCCATTTGAAAAATATCCGTACATTGTTTAATCTTATCAATTACTCTAAAAATGATAAGGCTGTTTCTATTTGAAGAACTTTATTCATTCCATCATACCAGGTAGTGTTACAAGGTAAATACGTATCACAGTTCAATTTCCCTTGTGACTCCCAATGACGACTGAGCGTTTGCATCATAATTCACCGGAAATGGTATGTTTTATTTCATGAGGTAAAAAATTAGCAGAAATAGTGGAAGTTGTTAAATTCTATTCCATAATAATTATGACTTTTATACTTGATTCTTGTTAAAACAAACCTCGGGTTGTGATCTTGGGAGTGGAGATGTTCTATCTTATAGTTATAAGCTTTTCAAGGATCCATCTCCATAAGTTATTCTCACTGATTAGATATCTGGATGCTAAGGCCATGAAATTAGGTTACTAAACGAGTGATTTATACAATTCTTTAAACAAGTAAGCAAGTAAGGAACAAGTATTATACATAAAATGTACAAATTGTCTTTACAAAATCTTTTCCTTTCCTATTTTTGATTCTTCCTATTGGATGCTGTAGTAAACAACTTGGAGAAATGAACTTGATGTTTGATATCTAAGTGGCGTAGATTCATCGTTACACTCAAAAGCTTAAAGTTAGTAAAATATTTCCGCTCCGTTCTAACGACCTGCTAAGCATTGTTTTCAACTGACCACGAGAAATAAATCATAAGCATTGAAGCAAACTTTTTGGTTGAAGCTAGCTTAACACTTTAAGTTAAAGGCTAGCAGTGTCATTCTTTCTTTTGTTGATGAGTTCATAAATGGGTGATAACGAAAGGCGACAAGTCTTTCTGGAATTAGTCATATCCTCCAATTGTAAATGACTCAAACGTACTTACAGTCTACAGTATACAGACTTCGTCAAGCGCTAACGAAGTAGGTCAAATAGTCATCAGTTTACAATAAGCACTTACAAGCAATAAATTGATCTAGTTAAGGATTTATAGGCAATGCCATGAATCAGATTAATTTCGTATACAGAAATCCAGCTTCATGACATGAGCAAATTCAATTTAAAACTGTAATGAAATGATTAATAATCTGAATGCATACATCTGAGGCTCTTCCGAAGCAGTTCAATATTGATTGTACATACTACTTTGATAAGATTTTTGTCTAATCATTATCAAAATTATTTAATCTCTTCGTGAAAGTTCATATGATTTAGTAAATTCCAATTTGGAGAATTTTTACTTTTAAGCTATTCGGCTCATGAACAATAACTTATATCCTACTTTACTTCATGTGAAAATAGCTTCGATAATTAAAAATGTCTTGAGTTGATACAAATCTACGGTGTAATTAAATTCCCACGATTTATCCAAGTCGTCAGCAGTGTGAGATGGAAATGTTCCGGCCGAACTTAAATTTTTCCAAATTATTGAGAGTTAAAGAGGTAGTGCTGTACACGTGCAAACGTGATGCAATTGACTTCACTTGTTAATTGATAATATTGATAGCATAGCAGCGTCTCACAAATGAGCTCAGGAAAGGCAAAATGTGTGCTACACGGATTTTGTCAGAGGAGATGCCATTCTTATAATGAACGTGCACTCTACCGCAGTTACATGCTGGAATGGTGGTAGACGGTACAAGCTTGCAACTAGGTTTAGTTGTAAAATTATTAATTTTTATGTTGTTTCAATAGACTGCAATTTTATCGCACTAGTCTGGCTGCATTCACAATTCAGAGCTCAAGTACTTTTTAAAAGTTTTAAGATAAGGAAGTATATCATGGATTTCTGTATTTGGAACATCAGAGGAATGGATAATCGCTCTTAGTTAGATTGGCAAGACTCATGGTCGGATGATGCAAAATTTAAGTCTACGAAGGACTTCTACACTACTGGTTTGGTTTAGATTAATTCACACTCATGCTTCAGTAACATGTATAAAGAGTTATGTAACGGAGATGAGCTTTATGTGTTGATTTGCAAGCACAATAAAGACATGAGCTAATTCTACACTATCCTCAGCCAGGGCCAAACCACTTGACATATTCAGGTTAGTGGAGCCAATATGAGTACACAAGTGTTCTCGTGGTTCTCTATTCCTTCCGCACTACCCTGGATTAGCAATATCTCCATGGATAAATGAAGCGATTTTTTCAGCTTAAATTATATTATATTTTTCTAAGGTCATTCGGGAGGGCAAAAATTTATCGAGGACCTGATAACTCAATTGAGCATACACAATGGATAATAAATTGTACAATGTCTGGTCATTTAAAAATTAAAAATATCTTCTACTTGAGAAACATTTTTGGGAAAGTCCAGCCAGGCTAGGATTTCCTGAGACAATCGGCTAAACAATTATAAAGAGTCGTAATTGTAGGTCGTAATTGATTCGTTCGTCTTGAGTGGGGTCAAAAGTTAGAAAGATAAAATTAGAGAAATGATTTGGCTTCAAGTTTAATTTTATTTCAAAACGCATCAAAATTAAATCACAAAAGTAGACAGTTTATTTCTATCTAATTACGAAGACAGCCTTCATTTTCACTACATGTTGTATTACCAACGAAGCGCAAGTTGAGTTGAGTTTGAGTTTAATACAAGGAAAACAGAAGGGCATCAGGAACATAAAAATAAGAAATCCTGTTTTAAATGTGAACCTAGTTATGAGAATGGATTGGAAATTATGCTATTGTTAGAAAAACGAATGGCATTGGTAATAATTTTTGATAGGCAAGCATGCGCAGACAAGTTTTAGGAATAATTATTTGCTGGTGAGGAAATTGAGCTTGAAAAAGATATTTATGGAAAAGTTTTCTTTTTTAGTGCTAAAAAATAAAAAGACGTAACTTTTGTGTGACATGTCGTTTTTCATTACCACCTATACTCATGTTTAACCCTTTGAGTTTATTTAAAGGCAGTCGTAATTCCATGAGCACATGAACAAGGCTAGTATGTACAAATTACTTTTATTGCTTGCAGTATAAGATTTGATTATCGTTTTTTGCCGACTTAAAATATACAAATAACTAAGTTAACTAATAGTGGGCACACAAAATTATATTGCTTTGCTCAGAATGTCATGCTAAGAATCCCACATTAAAAACCTTATTGAACACTTTAAAAAGGGAATGAACCTAGCGGCAACAAATTAATCATTGCGTTGAAAACCGCACATGGAATCAGGTTTCGAAACTTGATATGTTGACAGATGTGTATCCAAAACTTCCTTGAAGCCAATTTAAGAAACGGTCCTATATATCCCCTATTATGAGAAAACTTTTGTCACATTTAAATACTAAATCTTCACGATCTTACTTTCTTCTATAATTTTGTCGAATATAATATAATAGGTCCAATCAAGGAAAACAATCAGATTCTAGACATTCTTGGTAGGTACGTTTTTTGTACAAAAACTGTTTAATCGACTTAATTGAGTAAGAGAAACTTCATAACATGTTTTCAAAGGAAGGAATTGGTTCAATTTAAGGCACAATTTCCAGTAAAATACAAAGTGTCTTTCCACAATGTATCGTGAAGGTTTACATTACATTGCATAGGATTACAACGGATTGGATGAGTGAGTATGAAAATAGATATATCCGCTCATTAGATTTAAACCAACAGAACAAATCTAAATATAAATTTCAACAAAATATGTTATTTTAGTTGTAACAACCAACCGCTAAAGCTACACTAACATATTTTGGTACAAGTCCCTTGGAGTTGGAATACATCAGGATTATACTTTCTCACAAGTCAAAAATATCACCTGATCAGTTTTCTAGGCAGATATGAGCATTTTGTTCCATATGAAAAAATGGTCGGTATCTTAATAGTTATTTTTCTCTCTACGATAGTTTCTACCGATAGCGTTTAAACAGCTGCACGTTGAAGCACTTTCGAAGTACTAAGCGTCTGGATTGGGTGAGTTTCATTAATCGAATTCGTTTTAAAGTAACTAATCATAAAAGAACAAGGCCTGAAATCTACTTATACTAGTGGCCATATGTCAACTGAAACAGATTTAACAAAATCGAAAACAGTGTTGCTGATTAACACTGGTCGACACCATCTGACTGGTAATTAAAGTCAATATATTCGCTTCAGCTGGGCTGCCAATTCTATTTAAAATCAACAATTATACAGTGTCACGTCCTTCTAACCGTCTGGCTAAATCGTTAACAAGTTCTCGAAAGATGAGGGGGTCCATGTTTTTGCCCAATTGGTAAAGAATAAACCAATCTCCGATTTGACACTTGTCCGAAATCATTTCAATTTGCTGCGGATCAGAAAGGCGGGATTTGGCTCTGAGAAGATACATTCGGGCCTTTGGAAGAAGCACAGTTCCAAGACGATAGCCGAGAGCAACTCCAGAAATTACAGAAACAATGATGAACCAGAACCTAAAATCAAAATAATAATAGAACCAATTAGCCTTATTATGTTGGAACTTCACTACTAGTCCAAAAGGTTTTTGATTCGTTCTTACCACAAAAATACGTAGATCTTCTCGTTGACAATGTTGAGCGGAAGCACGCAGAGTCCATCATAGTTCACAATGTTCCCTGACGGTCCATATTTGTTGAATGTGCATTTGGTAACTTTGGGGAAAACTTTCGACATAGGATCGTTTCTTTCATATGGATCTTTTTCAGTAAATGCCAGAACTTCGCTTCCATAGGTTGTGAATTCATAACCCAGGAACATATCCATGAAAAATATTTGTCCCACAACGTTGACAAAATTCAGAAACTCACAAAAGAAAAATCTGAATGCATAAAAGTTGTGGTTTTTGATATTGGCTATGAAGTAGTCCAGAATAAGCTTTTTTCTTCCACATTTATTGTCTTCATCTACAATGGGGCAGTTCAAATCCATGACCAACATCTTGATACGACCTCCCTCCCAAGTCTTCCATAAATATCTTGGAACGTAAAATAGCATTGCTTGGAAAAACAAGACAAAGCAAACCCATTGGTAGTACTTGTGGTATTTAACTTTGTCGGTTTTGCTCGTCATTCCGCTAATACCCGGATGCGGGACTGCTCTACCTGTAGAGAAAGACGAAACTCAGTATAAGCGAAACTTTTCTCCACGAATTTCAAATTTGTTTTCTCCGAGAAAACGCTAAAACATTTCTCCTATCGACGTGTTTCGACTCACCTAATTTGTCTCCTTCCTTGTTGGGAATGGTATATGTTGAATGAATCCAGCAGTATGTGTCCATGATGTCACCGCCAATGGAATTGTCTACAATGCAATCAATCGGATCTCCAATATATTGCCTTGATGTGACGAGGAGTGAAAATGCAACCAAAATGATCACAGTTGCTTTGTAATGAAGTCGGAACACATTATTGTCTATACAGACACTGTCCAATTTCAGCAACGACTTAACGGAGCCGAACACATCAAACATTTTGGCAGGTTAGGCTATTTACCACAGCCAAGTAAATGTGAAAAAATTACTTAATATTGTAAATTTTGATGAGCACTGGTTTGATGAGCTGAGGACGAAGAAACGGTAATTATCCTTCTAAAAATTAATTGATTTCTAGTTTTGGTATTAATCAGACTTTTGATTCCGAAGGAATGGTTCTGATGTGCACGGACAGCCAGTGTGGTCCAAGTCTGGCAAAGTAAAGAAGAAAATATGTGAGTTATCATGTAAGGACGAAGTTCGAGTTTTCAGGTTATGAGTAGGGGTTAACACTATTGCCTTTCCAGTGTTAAAACTCTGAGGGATGATTTCCCCTTTCCCTACGCAACAGATCGCTTGACTAAGACCAGCCCCCCGTGTTGCCAAGTTATGATCCCACAGTCAATTGCAGGCAAAAGTAAGTTGAACATTGATATTAACTAACCCCCTTCAGTAAAATGTTCCATACATACGGTACTCTCCCGTTCAAGAGTACTTCAGGGGAGCTACGAGCTTCACACACTTCTCGTTTCCTTGAATATCCTATGAGTTAAGTTGGACAGCACAGCATGACCCGACGATGGTCTTTTGCAAGATCTAAGCACTGTCCCTTTGCTCCCCCTCAAGAATCTTAAGATGGGCTTAAGGAGCAACCCTCTTCTAAGCGGCCAAAGGATACAAGTATTCTCTAGACCTGTTCACAAGGGAAGAATCATCAATGTTATTAGTCGTATTAGTAATAAGATTGTCAACGAGTCATTATAAGAATTTTTGATCTATCAGTTGCGTTAATCAAAAAATGAGTCCGAGGATGCGGGATTTGCCAACTGTATTACCTGGACCATGACAGGAATTTTCAAAGTGACAACGGATTGGTTGAACTGGGCCAATTCTGAAATTCTTTTAATCTTCGGATTAGTGAGTCTTGCTTCCCCGGCTGGATTTATTAAAGGTGGAGAAGTAAATATGCAGTTACGATTTATCTAGTGAAGGAACAAAAGAAATCGACATGTAGGTTAAAATCAGCTTCGACAGAAACTTGAACGGCCAGTAGCCAGCTGTCCCCTATGAATAGAAAAGTAGGCAATAACTACAAATGAACTAACCTTAACTTGAATTTAACACAACAAAATACATAAATCCAGATCGATAATAATTATTGATATTAATTAATTATTAATTAATATCGAATGAATTGCTATTTAAACCCTAGCGTCCATGTAGGGTTAGGGTATAATAAACTTGACGAAAAACAACGAGCAATGTCGTAAGACTTGAATCTCCAGGCGCGCAAACCGCGGTGTATCAAGTAAAATACTCGATGACCGCAAGGCGTGCTTTTTCGGGTGTGGACATACTTTGGAAAATAAGTCTGTAGACAAAGACAAGTATTCCTTTTATTATTAGAGCATCTTAAGCTTCCCCTGTTGAAGGTGGAACTATTTTCTCAAAATCTCGACACAAATCGACAAGTTTCGAGATTTCATCATCAGTTGAATTAAGCACGGAGATCTTAGAGTAGTACGTAAAGTATGGAGCACCAAAAATAGTTTCCTTGTTACAAACACGAACACAGTTCAAACCAGTACTATTACCGATAACCACCCATCACACCGTGTGACAGATAAACTGGAATGTACTTCGAGAGTGATTATCATCTCAGCCATACAACCATGAAACCAGATACTGCATAGGCTACCTTCGATCCTATTCAATGCTTGGATTTTTAAGAATTCAGTATTTTCACCCAATTTGATTTCTTACAATCCGCTTTTACTATTCTTTATTAATTTTTTGGGATTTGATGTGCATTTGTTCTCTTGTCACAAATAAATTTATTTGTAAATATATAATAGCTTTTTTATTTGACCAGGTTCTTTAGGGTTATCCGCTATAAAGTGTTCGAATAACAATCAACAATAATGCGAATGAAGAAGTCAATCAATTCAAGCAATAATACACTTTTTCGAATAATTATACACACAAGTAATTAGAATCGGAAAGGCCAACGCTAACCCATTCGGTCCAAATTTTTTGCATATCGCATAGGAGAATAAGTTTCAATATTAGCTAATGCTTTACATAACGCTTGGTCATTAGTCAGCCCAAGGTATGAGATAAATTTTGGCGAAAATATGATGACGTCGGACGATGAATACGGTTCCAATAATTTATAATGATTAGTTACACAACTCACTTACTACGTTCCTCGTTTGCGTAGTATTTAATCTCTAAGATGCTCCTGAAATTCCTCCGATCACATCATGACGGCATCATTGCGGTGTATTAGTACATGGTTTATTTGGTAGATGCAATATGATGAAGGATTGAAAATTGAGCATTTTTCGTTGAAATTCCCCGGATGATACAGGATTCCGGACAACTTGCGTCAGAAATATACATGAAGAGTTTTCCGTAAAATTGTTGTCTCATCTCATTTCAATATCCTGACTTCTAAATGAATCAATTTCTCTCACTCGAGTAATTCTGAAAAAGTGAGTATTAACATACAAGACTTGCTATATTGCGTATTTTGGCTGATCATAGATTAGTTTTAATTAAGTATTACAATCTTTGTTAGTATGCCTTAAATTAAAAATAACCAAACTCATTGTAGAAGAATTCCATGATGATTTTAAGTTCGCGTTTTTGTACTCATCAAACTCACATATATTATCTTTTACCACTTCCTCCTTCAATGAAATGTACTTTATTTCTAGTAAAAGCTATTTACAAGCAAATCGTCAATATAAAGATAAAGAAATGCCATTTAATCAGACCGTACATTTTTGATTATTACACTTGCAAGCACGTGTGGATTTATGCAGTTGGACTACATCATTCATCATCTTAAAAACCCTTAAAACTATCACATGAACAACAAAGAGTGGAGAAAAACTCGGCGTCTCGCTTCAATATTTGCCATAATGTACTGATTTGACTATTCTTTTTGCCTGAATTTCGGTCTCCAAAGATCAAAAATGAAATGCAAGGAAATAACTTGAGAAGTCGAGACTCGGAGCAAATCTGCTGGATAATTTAATTTCAAAGGAGTACCAAATTTATTATTCCAGAAGAGCTAGGAATTACTTCATTTTAAGTTCGCAGGTCAACAATCCCTCCGAAGTTAGGAATGAAAAAAGATAAAAATGAACTCTGGTTATTGTATTCCCGTTAGCACCCTCTCCAGCTTCGAAGTATATTGGGTGCTCACAAATGATGCATGCCTTAGGATAAGTATTTGTGTTGACACAGTAAACAAATTCGTCACTTTTAGTTTAACCATAGTGTGGAAAATTTATCATTCATCCTGCACGATAAGCAGAGTAAATAGTTCAATAGTGATGCGTAGGCATGCAGCTTGAAGTTAATACTACGAAGATTTTACGGGGTTACTACAGCAAGATAATATGAAATTAACGCAAACTCTAGGCGAGTCTGTTCACAAATAGCATTTTCCGTACAAGCGAACCTGCGTCCTTGCAAAATTTTGCTTGATTCGTCTGGGTGGTTGTATGGTACGCAAATGCTTTTGAGATTAAGGCTGCCTGACGAGATAAATTGTGAATATCATACCGAAGTCCGACCTGAAAGGCAGAACCCATGGCCATAGGTCTGTGGTTTGAAGGGCTGACGTTAGTTATTTTAATTTAATGTTCGATGTGTTAAATATGTGTTAAATAGGGTGAGAAATGTTACAAATTTTATTTGAATTCGCTGAATTTATATGGAAATAATGAAAGAAATCAGGGAACGACGCTTCAAATAATACAATAACCGTTATGACTCTCCCGATTCCGCTAGCCGTCTTTATTTCTACGTTGGACACAAAACACTTTCTTACACAATTGCAAACAAGCGTACTTATTTGTAAATTACACGAAATTAAGTAGCTCAATTCTAATCACGGTATTTCAAAATTGATTAATATTAAAAATACTAGTTATTATTACTTAAGTCGGGCACGTTAATTACGCGGTTTGCTGTCCAGTCCAAGATGTGGCAAACACATCTTTTTGTCCTTAAAGTTTGGATTTTTCGTCTCACTCATTTGCCTGATCTCGGAATAACTTCGTAGTCGCATTTTATCTCTTTCTTTTTACATTCACTTACCACTTCAGAAATTTTTCCTGTTCCATACCTTTTTATTTAGAGTGTCAATTGAGAAGGTTGTTTGACTTCAAATCAAACATTTCCAATATTAACTGATCTCTCAAAAGCAAAGTGAACTCTGAACTGTCGAGGTGTTTGGGAAATTGGGAGTTTGGATAATTTTATTCATGTTTGTGAATCCAACCGCCATGCCTCACATTAAACTTATAACAGACCGGCAAACAATTGCTAAATATGAAAACAAAAGGAAAGGAAGAGAACAAATTATCACAACACAATGATGAGCTAATAAATGTAGAAATAGAAAACTAGTTTCAATAAGTTAGGCCAAATTAAATTTAATTTTAGTCGACGCGTAAGACGTGACCCATGTCATTATTGTGGTTTTTTGCAAAAATGTTGAAACAAGAGTAAGAATATAAAGAAATTTCAAACTTCTGTAAAGAGGTATACTAGCATATTATCTACATTTTAAGACTTTATTAACTCCAAAATGATTTCGTGGAATCACTACAAAAACTTAATGCTACCGAGACTTCCGGGATAATTTACACCCAGAACAAAGAATTTTTTTAGAATCGACACTTCTAATTAGTTCGTCATCACTATTCATTTAACTTTCCATAAATGACTAGGGTATGGATTCCAGAAAATAGAACAGACAAGCATAAAAGTTTAATTTTCTGTACGTCCTGGTCAGTTAACATCATACCCTACCCTGACCGTCAATGGTTCGTCAATGCGATTTTTGAAACATCATTTAATTCGTTACCGGAAGTCATCAAATTGGAGCCGTGCTTTGGATTTATTCATTGATTTATGATGATAATGTCGTTTTATACACATTTATTCGCTGATCAAAAACACAGGCAATTGTTAACCTAGGCTAATACTGGAGAAAGATAACTACTAATGTAAAATCCATATTACACACGAGGAACAATCCGGAGCATAAGCACAGCGAACTTGCTAAAACGAACGTCTGGCGCACCCTGCACCTCCAGCTGCAAATGAACTTACATAATATCCGTAAGAATTTCAGCGCCTCCATGTACAAGGACTCAAACTATTGAATAGCTTTAAAAATACTGCGGCAAAATAGATTTCGTAAGTTTTACATGTGAGCTTTAAATATTCCAATTAACAAAACTTGCTTCTAGTTTTAATTATTTTAAGCCAAGTCCGTTGGCATAAATCGCATGACTGCAGTATAAACCAGTGAGCTCTTATTGCTGAAACTTCACCTGAAGTCAAGTGTTCGATTGTAATTTTCACGAAATTATTAATTTTACGCGGCAAACAAAGAAGGAGTGAGCTCTAGGTGAGACACTTAAATTTTTGATAAATCTTTGATCACAGTTAAACCTGTGCCTAGTAGGTTCGGACTTCGGAGAGGTTATGCCACATAAGATTAATGTTGACAGCAAGCCGGACAGAATGAGCTATTTTCTGTCCAATGGCTCTGGCCGCCTCAGGTTATACTATTATTAACAAGATACAAGAAGAGGATAGAAAAGCTGACTCAAGATGCTTTTATAGCAGTTTGTTTGGCTGGCAGTGCTAGCATGGTGGGTTCATAGGTCACTTTCTCTGCCGAGGTCCAGGCGACATTGAATAGACAGACCGACTGCATGGGCGGGCAATGTGTTTGTCAGTAAAATTGTCCTTACATCATATGCGATTTGTGGATATTAATAAATGAAATGTCCCTTTGACTTCGATCGCAATTTAACATTAAGTAAATGGGCCATGCTGGCACAGCTAGCCAGACAAGTCTAGACAAAGAAAGAGAAAAGGAATTTTTGACATCATCATCTATCACAATTGCCTTTAAAAACATGATTGTTACTTATTGTTACTTGAAACATCATATAAGAGAGCCAGGTAGCAAACGTGATTGCTCATCTCCTGTGAGAGATCTGTCGATTGGCATGGAGTTTTCCAAAATCGACTGGAGGTGATCGATGCACAAGCCGAAATTAAGAGCGCTTTCTTTTACTATTGACTGAGAAACTCGAGCACTTTTTTAGCTGTACTATCAACGTGGTTGCTCTGACTACATTCATTTAGTTTATATGCGCTTCTATTTTGAATATATTTATATACCGTCTGTAGCAAAAAGAACTACCCCCTTTACAATTTTTCCATGGTAATCAAGGGCAAAACTTAATTATAAGAGTTAAGGTTATTCAAATTAATTAATTAGTTAGTGAATTCATTAATTTCTTAATTAAGCCCGAAGCAATTAATAATTATCTGGTCACCTCCTCTCGTTTAATGGTCGGATTATCTGCGTAAGTCAGACAGGACGACATAACACATGCATATAGAAATATAACTTAATACGGCTGGCTTTAACTTAAATTAATCTTGTTGATAGATAAAATTTTGAAAATTGTAAACAAAGTGGGGTAGTTCTTTTTGCTACAGACGGTATATGATCCCCTCTTCCCAGATGGGGAAATGGACAAATCCAGGTGCTGAAACGCGCAAATCCGACGACTTTTTAAATTTGGTCATAACGTGCCACCTGGAATCTTCCCACAAGAAATATCATACTGTACGGCTACAATAGCTGTGCCAGCATTTCATTGCATTTGCATTTTTACAATTCGATAATAATCATATTTTATTAATTTCGATTACAGAATTAAACTTATCTTAATTTTTAAAACCCTACTGAAGCTAATTTCTTTTCATTACTAACTTCAGCAGACACATTGTATATAGTTCGTACATATAGTGCACATAATTTGTGTAGCAACGTGAGTGTTGACTTTATGCTTAATTTTCAGCACGCGGTAAGGCGAGTTTGCAAGCTTTTTTCCTGGAGAAATCAAGTCATTGTTATTGTCAATGAATTGCTCCGTGTTCCAAGAACAATTCTGTTTGCAGTTTGTATTCTGGTAAGGTAGTCGTAGGAGAATCAGTAGCACCAGAAAATTTCTAACTTGCAATGGCACTGACAAAATATTTAACAAGTTTGTAACATTTTTTTATTGGTCTTGGTTGAGGACAATTATTGTCCTCAACCAAGATCGAGTGCTCGGGTCCGCCTGAAAGTTGTTAAGGCCTAGGGCCTGTTCTATGCTTTATTATGTTTTGTTTGGCTTTACCTTTGATGGTAAAATGATTATCATTACATCACACTGCATATGGCCAGCAATCTTAGCAACTGGTACTGGATGTCCAGCAATTGTGCAACTTCTTTGCTGTGCATCCCTGAAGACACGCTCTCCCTGTTTCCAACATGAGTAGAGTAGTTTATTAGTGTCAATAGTGTGGCTATGCATACAGCAAGACGTGGTCAGTATTCTTCAAAAGAGGCGAGATGACCTTGATGATAACTTATTGACTTCTTATGTTACTTTACCACGTGTAATCAATTTTTACTCAATTGAGTTAACCGCAGATTCTATTCATTTAGTTCTCAGTTACTACCCAGTGTTTGTTCGTAAGCACAAGCAAAATTTGTCAAATTCTATTTTTACCATTATTATAATTTCAGGTGATTGTATGACGTAGCACCCAACCCGAAACAGGTAAGCATTGTTCTATTTTTCTTGCTTTCCTACAACAGTGGCAGCCTGTAATGACCTCAATAAGCCATTACTAACCAAGTTCTTTGAAGAAAACCACAAATGAATGATGAATATAATGCACTGCAATTTTCAATAAGTTGAATCAGTACATTATTACATGAGCAGCTTAGAGTAGAATGTAAGCCGGAATCATTTGGGATCAATGTGCAATAATTCTTCTACGCGATTGTACTTTAATATTGGTTCTGGCAGCAAGCACTAATTGTTTGAAATCTAGAATTTGTTATAAATTGCCTACCGTCTATTCTGCTCAGACGACTGCTTGTGTGAGACGATTACATACTTTACATTTTAATTAATTTGCATTGTACTCTACTTTCAATGGAATGAACCACACCACTACAAAAATCATCGTATTGCTAATAGGCCATTGTGAGGTAAAAATGCTCCAAATTATTGCTACAAGGGACACGTGTATATAGATGTATTCTTTGAATGTACTTTTGGTCAAGATGAAACTTGATTCGATATTTATCTTCTTTCATAATGTATTTTTATGAAAACTATTAAGTTCATTGAAGGTCGACATCTCTCTTGTAATTATTTCAACGTTGAATTAGCTTTTTAGAGTAGATGCAGAATATATCATTAGTTATACTTTACTTCTCAGAATTACATTAATGTGTGCGTAAGTTGTTTCCGTAAAACTCGACTTATCCGTCGCTGGATGCAATCACATTGAGAGGTTAAGTTATTTATGCAGTCAGAAACCGCTGGAAATAACTATATTGCAGATGTTAATTTATTTGCTTTGAAAGCACAATCTTTTTCATGTGTGCTACGAAACGATTATGATTTGGTTCCAAAAAGCATAGTATCGTTTCTGAAGGACTCCAGCTTTGGTTGACTTATTGCTGTAATAGATTTAAATTGAGTATTGTCAGACATCGAATGATTGGGAACGATTTTAACAATAAATGCTTGTGATTTATGTGGAGAAACTCAATGAAAAAAGAGTGATGGAATATAGTAGACATTTAAGTTGGGATTATAAAAGTTGAAGTGCAGTTATCAGATGCTTGAAATGTGTGTTCTCGTTTTCACTGTTTGAATGGAACGATAAATCCTTAGCCATGCAAGGCAATTGGTGTGTGATGCTCATCATCTGATGAAGGAGAACAGTTACTTCACCTATTCACTGTAATGTTATAGACAGGATTACTGTCGTCACTTCTCCTAGGACAAATTTCAAGGAAACTTAGTTGTGAATCTCAAAATACACTTAATAAGTTATCAAAAGAGACACAACATAGCAATTATTTTTTGTGATGAATAATTTGTTTGTTGCCTATTACTGAGAATGCATGTGCATACATATCTGATCACATCCAAGTGTACCACATGATTGGTTGAAAAAAAGTTTAACCCCTGCTCTAATTAGCGGGAAAGTAATTTCAATTCAATTGAAGGATGTGACATGATTGTTTCCTAAGCATTCTGTCACAAATGAAAAAGTTTACACTTCAGACACCCTGAGTATCTTGAAATTTTGAATTTACTTCTATTTACTCTTTCACCAAATCCGTCAAGATTATGTCGTCCCGGCCTGGCTTAAAATACGTGGAATAAGACTTAATTTGTTATGTAGGAGGTTAGTACAAGGTTGCCCATGTAATTAGTTGTCGCCTAGTTTCGCTTTCAGTAGCTAAAATGAACTTGCAAGCTTAATATATATTGGCTATAATGAATCGAATGTAGCCATAGCATGCATCGTACTTATGAAGGTTAGCAATGTTGAACTAATGCTGAACCTGTAAAGGGTAGGTTAAACTCGAGGTATGAGAGGGTAGTCGGACCGGGTATCATCATTGAAATAAGGTTCTTCAAAGGAAAAGGGAGGAAAGAGCGGAAATTGTGCGTGATTTGATGGGGCGACAAAACGTTTTTCGATCCCCTAAATATGCTGAATAATTAATTGAGAGCGCTGGACTTTGCGATCAATATGGCATCGATTTTATTTTTTTCTCAACTTTGTCTTTTCTCTAAGAGGAATGTAATGTATTTAGAAGAGTTGCACTTAAACTATGGTTTCTATTTGGAACAAATGTGTGCAGTAGAAAGCAGTGCTTGGTTTCTGAACCAATAAAACTTCAAACATTTGGTAACATTTTTGGTTTATTATTTAGCAACTGAATTACTATTCTAGGAATTAATTATCTATGCGTGTAGGTACTTGGATGGTTGGGTTGGTGTTGAAAAATGTCATATTTAATTTTTTAAACTTAAATAAAGGTAACATCGTTTCACCATTTCACCATTTTATGCTATAGAATAGGCTAGGAAGCTAGGAAATAATTAAGACTTTGGCTCCCATTTGCTGGACGAGTAGTAGCAAAATAGTAATTAATAAATCTAAAGGGAATATAGGAAATCTGACTGTGAGGAGCTTAAAAATTCATCCAGTACAAATGTAAACACGAAGTTGCTGACTTTCGTACTGGATTCTATGAAATTTAAATTGACTGGGATATTAGCATTGGGCTGAACTCAAGCATAGCTGACTTTGCAGGTGAGATACAAAAGATATGTTTTCTTTTACTGAAAAGTGGTTTCAGTAATTAATCCCTTATTAATTATTTTACAATACTCTTAAGGCACAATAACGATTTCTTTCGGCCGGCGTACAACGCTGGAAAACGACGGAAGTCTTTGGTCCGTGTTTAAATACTTTATATAATTATAAATTCAGATAAGTGTCGACTAGCCTCGTCTTATGCTGAGGAATTCTGGAATAAATACTTTAAATATAAGTTCACATGCTTTGAAATTTGTACGTTGGAATCTGCCCCATATCTTGGGGAGGCGTGAGAGAGTTTCGGGCCTTGAGAATCTCTGTTCGCCTTGCTACGCGTTTATTCACTTATATTTTTGTGGTAAGAAATTGTGCTAATAAATTTATTAGTGTAGCATTTAAATTTTTAAATGGAATGGCTTGGGGACAGCGTTCCTCCTTGACTGCTGGGTGGATCCATAGTACAAGAGGGCGTGTCCATTTCCAATTCTTCAGGAGTGCTTGTAATGCGAAGTGTGGAATCAGATGAGCTCGTATGTTGAGTCTCAGCATGGCGTCTCAAATCAACTTTGCGTTGAAAAGCTCTCCCACAGAGATCACAAGAGAAAGGCTTGAATCCAGTATGCTTCCTTGAGTGAGTGATGAGGTTGGATGATTGGGAGAAAGCCTTACCACACACGGTACATTTATGCGGCTTTTCACCTGAGTTTAATAGAAGGTGAAATAAGATTCATGTTCGAGACTTGACTTGTTTCCCGAGATTGAAAGTTGATTATTGGGATTATTTTACAAGGGTCTAATTAGTACGAAAATTGACAATACTGCTGAAAGACGTTTCGACTAAAATTGGTTCTCTAAATGTTCGTTATTCATTGAAATAATCGTAGTTGAAAGAAGTTCTAGTTATAAAAGGCTACCATCGGGATGGATTGGGGTAATTTTATGAGTTATTAGTTTACCTGTATGAATATAAGTGTGCTTCTTCATGTCGGACTTCTGGTGAAATCTTTTCCCACAGTATGGGCATGGGTAAGGCCTGGTATCAGAATGGATTAACAGATGAGTTGAAAGTGTGGATGATCTTTTGAAGGATTTTCCACATTGAGTGCACTATTAAAATAAAAACGAGTTTTTATTTGAAGTTAGCTATTAGCTTGATATTAGCTCTTTGAAAACGAGCTGGCTTATTATTCGGAAGCCAATGTTTATAATATGCATTAAAATATGCCGCCGTATTTTTAATATTGCAGTTATCGTTAGCAAAATTTTTCTACTCTCTCAAGTTTCACTTGATTGCCATGAAAAAGAAAGAAGGCAGGTGTTGCCTAAAGGGTAGAGCTTGCCTGGCGCGCGAGCTACACCTCTGACTAGTCTCATCTACCAGATGCAGCTTTTTCAAGAAAAGTACAGTTTAATCTAGCGATTCCGTGTATAAAAATCATGCATATGGTACGACTGTAAGACCAGATTGGTTCAATTGGGCCTACCTGGAAGGTTCTCTCGGGGAGATGATGGTGATGATGATAAGACTTGTTAGATCGTTTTCTACTAATCTCAGTCGAAGAAGTGACGGAGACCGGAGAATTTCGATGCTGGTAATTATTACGCTCGTGTCCGTTTTCGTTGCACACTCTACTAAGAAGCTTTTTCTCTTGTTCTTGCTCAAGAGCACTTGCCGGTGACCAGATTCGGTGATGTTGACGAGAGGATTTCGTACTAAGGTTGAGTGGCAAATCCAGATCAACCAACGGCAATGGTTCTGCTCAAAATAAAACAAAGAAAAATGTGAATGAATGCAAATTTTTCTGTCTGGCATCTTGCATATTGCCCAATTTATTTGTTCTACACAGTAATCCATTCTGTTCAGAACTTTAAAGAACTCGGATTCTGATTCGAATAAGGTTAACTTTCCGTATTCCTTTTTCTGTGAACTACAGTGCGAATAGAGTTATACAGAAGCACGAGAAATAAAACGCTATATACGAATAAATGAGAGACTGAATAGAATATAGAGGAGAGGAAAATGGAGATTTATGAAAGGAATGACAAGTAGCGAACCTTTTTTGTACAGCCGATGATGTTCCCCCGGCTCTGTTGTGTGACCCACGCAATTACTGTAGCTGTTCGGATTAGGAGACCGAAGTCCATAATTATATATCACGGCAGAGGATTGGAGAAAGATTCCATATGGAGCCCAGGGGAGCAAATGACCTAAGGTCATCCCTGTGTGACTATGATCCCCATTTCTCGTCACAGAATTTAGTTTTAGGGTTCCAACTAAAGTGGAGAGAAAAATAAACAGGATTGTGTAATCTATTTACTAGATTGACTCGAAGCGACTTCTGTAAAAATGCGAGTGAAACTACTGCGTGGATTCTGTTAGTAAAATCGAACTATAAATTATAATTTACCTTCTAAGAGGTATTATCACTTTTAAATAATATTATCAATTGTCTGCTTAATTTTTCAAGAATTATTATTTCATAAAAAAGAAGTTATATTGTTGTACTATCAGTCGCAAAATGTTTGTGCTAAGTTTTATTTATAGTACTACAACAGTTAACCCAGAAGAACCTGCCCAAATATAGATAAATAGATAATACCTTGTTTTATTCAGACAAGTTTTTCAGGACAAACTCTTGTAAATACGCGGACCGTGTTGAATAACAAATGAATAACAAACTATAATCAAATAAATCGTAAAATAAGCCAGAATAGTAGATCAAATCAGTAATTTAAGAGAAAGCACAACTTACAGAAAAATATGATTTCTGAGTCTACTGTCTGTAAGTCACACTTTCCATTCTTCTCTAAAGAGAAAAATTAATTTTTGGGACTTCAAATGAAATAGTTATTATCTATTTATTTAGCTGCGATGATGTGTGAGCATTTAAAAAACTATAACAAAATTCTCTGTGTTTCCGACTAGATTAAATTAGATCTTGATAGGAAACCAGGTTTTAAGTGCTTGTTAATAAATGAAATAATTTTAGAAGTGAATTTAGTTTCTCGAACTCGTTGAGGTATCATATTTTCTAAATGCTCAACCCATGGTTTCTAAGATAATCGCACCGATTTACTCGCAAGGAAATTAGCAAGTCAAGTCAGGGATTTTTGGGTGTGATATTTGTATTTATACTTTGTATACCTTAATAAATAGGACAGTGAAATTTTTAGAAAAATATATAAATTGACAGTTTACCTTTGCTTAGGCCTTTTTGGATAGATAAATTTTTTGGGAGGACTAAATCCATACATTTCCATATGAAAACAATTATCCTGTCGCCCGGTTGAAATGTTATCTTTGTGAACATTCACACTCGAAGTAACGAATGAGGAAGCAATTACCATTGGATTTAGTGTAGTTAGTTTGTGGAGGTTACTCCAATCGTTTGTTTAGCACAGGCACAATACACCGACACAATGCACGGAGCGACAGAGAGAGAGGACGTAATAATAATAATGTTGTTAGCATGGGGCTATTTGGAAGAAAGTTCTGTCTTCGTGTAGTCCAAGTGGAGGAATGTGCTTTCTAATGACTATTTGTGAAATGAGTTAGGGAAACTGGACTGAAGGCGGAATTGAATTGAAGGTGTCTTTTTGGATTAGGAAGAATGAGAGGGAGGTAGCCAGGTAGTTGTCGTACGTACGAGGAGGAGAGAGCAGGTGATACACCTCAATTACAAGGTAAAGCAGTTAGGCGCAACCACCCATTCGTTTTGTGCATAACATGATTTAACCATGAAGTTTGATTCTTTTATTATTAACTTTAATCCATTTTCATTATTCACACAAATGTTAGGTTTCAAATAATCTTGATCAACCGAAATTCATCTTTGAAAATTCGGAATGAAACTAAGTTATTTTTTGAAGTATTGCTCGTCTTGGTACAAGTCATAAGTTCTTGGATTTCAGTGTACCAATGTTCATCTACACTTGTCATTGTTAAATTCAGCAAGGTGAACTAATTTCTCTCCTGAGTCTACAAAATTTTCTCCACATAATCAAGACACCATAACCTAACATCAGTAGGGGGTGCGAAAACGGAATGAAATACGAGACAATCTTCACTAGCTTGATTGGATTGGGCACTTTGGCTTTGAAAAGTATTTTGATGAAAGTTCTTGATCCAGTTGGTGTGGCAAAATTCCCTTTTAAAAGATTGGAGCATTTGAAAAACTCCCTTGTAGAGGTTTACCTGGATAAATCCTTTGCCTCCCAATACATGCATCAGTTTGAGAAGAGGGTGGGCGTAATTCTAAGTATGAAATAGAAACATCCAAAATACTTTCCCTATTCCCATATTTTTTAGCCGAGTTCTACAAATGCATAGCCATCAGGCTCCTCAGGTAGGAAGGTGAAACTAGAAGTGGTGCATTGGTTGGGAAGAGCACTTATACTTCGATGTGTGGAGTAAAAAAGAAGAAAGGAGTTTAGTCCAGGCTCAACTCTTTTCAATGAGCCGCATGATGTGTCGATATGCTCCTGAAATCTTTATGAAGTCGAAGGGAGAAGGCAAACGGCTCGGGAACTCAACCTGGTTTCCCCGATTTGATTATGTCTTATGTATGTGCATGCTTACCTTGCTTGCTCGCTCGAACAACAATTAGAGGGAATGAAAAATCCATGCATTATTACATAGCACTCCACTCTCCCATCGCTTTAGCAGCTCTTCTTTTCTAAATCTAAACGCAATTCTATTCCTTTCAAGAACCTAAAACCTTCCTCCGATCGATTTGGTTTTTCTGTCTGCCTTTGCTCTGATTGTCCCCGTGCATTTCAGCAATGTCCAATTCAACGCAAGTTATTTTTCTACAATGTTTTTATACTGTGCAACATCAGAGGACATGGGGCCATCCTTCCTTTCTCCACCAAATAGGTCGAAGTTGTACGCTAAACGCTACGTGCGTATTGTGATTTACTCAATCACTAGCCGTCCTGGCTCAACCCCTTCTCATTGAATATTTAAGATTGCATATGTAGGAAACTTATATTGGAGAAGGTGCAGTGGCCGAGCATTTACGGAATACGTGTACGTATTAATATATTCTATTTGTTCGATGGGCTAAGTTTAACTTGTATTATTGTACTACAATTAAGACAATTAAGGGCGGCGAGTGAAAGACTTTAAATAAAACGTAAGTATCAACATGAAATTGACTACTAGTAGTACTAGATCTAATTTCTAATAAATCGCGATACATTTCCACAACTTGGTGATCTAAAAACAACTAATTTTATTTATAAATTTGGTGTGACGTAAGTACCGGTCGTTTGACTGATTTAGAAGTACTTCGTCTTTGAAGGGTTGCTCTTTTTATGACTTTTCAACTAATAGCTTAGTTTCAGCGAACAATAGCTTCATATTTAATTCACTATTTAAGACATTATTAGTCTTTTGAATTCAAGTTCAACGAAGTAGACGCCAAGTTTATGAAAGTCTTATTGCTAGACTTTCACTTCTTTCTTTGGAAGAATATCAAGCAGAGTATTCTCGGGATTTCTTACTTACGCTATTGGGATGTGTGATGTGATGATGTGTTATAATCATTTTCAATATAAATCTAAAATCTATAATTAATCGAAGGAGATATGAATGATTTCTGTTCTGATTCACCTGTTCAAAAGATTTTCTTGTACCAGAACTTATTGGAATATTTAACGCCTCTTAAACTCAATTACATGTGTAAATCATGCATTGTAAAACCCAGAATTCGCAGGACTTTCGGTTTATTTAAATTCCGATCTGAGTTTTCAACCGAGGCCACGTCAGGAAGCAAAAGTTTACCCGATTCGTTTGAGCTCGTGCCCAGGTCCTCCTTGTACAACATGCTAAAGCATTTCATGATTCATAATTCCGTGTTTCGGATATCAAATCATACTACCATTCTAAAGGGGTACTTGTGTTTTTAGACCGGCTACCATTGCAGTATTTGTAGTTTAATGAAGATGGGTTGAAACTCGATCAGAACGAGCTACAACCATAACACGGAAGGTATCAATGCTCCAAAATGTAATTTTAAACGAGCAGTTGAATTATTATTACATACAGAGGAATAACGTCTGGTTGCTACCACCAGCTTGCTTGGGATAAGAGCAGGGAAACCCCTATCCGATTGAAAGTGGAAAAAAGAAGAGCTTCCGATTGACACCTGACGCAAAAATGTTCCCCTTCCATGAGGCAGTAAAAGAGGATGACCCTTTGCCTGGAGTCCGTGCCGAGTTTAGGGTTTTCTATAGCTTAGGTTTGAACTATTGGATGGTTGGGTTGAGTCAGACAGGAGAAATGTCAGAGGACAACAGATGATACAAATGAGAGTGAGTGGAGTCTATATGTTCCATGATGTGCCTTGATTGGGGTTCACGGGTTCCAAGATTACGTATGTGAAGGGTTGTTGTGCAGTTGTTCTGTTGACTGCCTGCTTGTTGATGGACTGATGCCCGACGACTCCGCAGCGGCACAAAAAAAGTAGTTAACCGTGCGTATCGAAATTTTAATAGCTTACGCGTGCCCATCCAAACGCCCCGTTACCCTTCCTTGTATAAAAAGTTGGAATCTTATTACCGCAAACCGAATCCCTATAGCAAAAGACCCATCCTTGTCTCGGAAGACCAGACATGAAAACTTTTTACATTTATCTATGATATGCATTGCTTTTACGCTGGCATACCTGATATTTTAATACAAAACAAAGGTTCCACCTGTCCCTATCCTGGCCTATGGCATCTGTGCCTACCGCCTAGCCAAGAAACAATTCTTTTTCACCTTGTCAAGCGCTTCTTTCTTTTTCAGTAAAATTCAATTGTTGGTGAAATGACACATTATAAGGAGGGCACACGTGAAAAGTTGTTGGCACACACCAACTTTGAGAGAGGCAGGTGCTGAAGTAGTGCTGTTATATCAGTTACCCTTGGAATATATTTTGTCTCTAATAAACATGCAATTAGTATCGAGACTAAACTTGATTTAGACGTATTGACAAAATGCAAGAGCATTTTCATCTTTGCGATGGGGAAGCCTGTCCGGGCTTTAGTGTCGTAATATTTGACCAAATTGCAAAACTCTTCGGATTTGAGCGTTTTAGCCCTTGGCTTTGCTCCGCTCCCAATCTGGAAAAAATCGGACGGCAGTGAGGGTCGGACGTCTAGATATATAAATGCATTCAAAATAAAGATAGATAGATAGAAGCGAGTATTAACGGAATAAACACGAATCGAGCTCTTCTCGGATAGTTTTGCAGCCGCACCATGTATTCTAGATAGGGCTACTTAATGTTAGCTTGTAACCGAGTGACCGCATCTTCCGGGAACAGAATTTTCGCATTTACTGACGTGACGTCGAGTATTCGTATTATGTCGTTTCTGCAAGGCAACAATTGAATTCCCGAACATTTGCAGATTAACTAAGCTAATTTCCCCAGCTATATTTTCCGCATTTCACCAGTTTCTCCCCGGTTTATTTTGGATTAAACGGGCCAAGTAAACCTAATGCAAAGAAAGGCCAGATTGAAACTCTGACTCTTTCGGAGGGAAAAGAAATAGAGCCTTAAATTAAAGTCATTGTATATTGTATTAACAGTTAAACACGGAATAGTCTGGCAGCCTAAAGTAATTGAGCCAGAATGTAGACAAAGGTTCGACCGCGTAAGCGGGTTTAGATAGTGCAGATTGCACTGCAGCAGCAGCAGGTCCTATTTCCCAATCTCATGATGAACACTTACCTCTTAAGCATCTGTGGCTATGATTTATTTTCTCACGTTGATGTGTTCTTCCTCCGGCTGATATACAAAGGTTCGATAGCCAATTCGTCATTTAGGTGTGTAGAATTCACATTCACACTTGAGATAGGTTAGAGAGTGTTACTATTGTTGCTGCCCTGATTTTCCAAATTAAATTCTTGTTATGCTTATATACTTCTGACAGTCTCCAGGTGCAAGGACCGACTGGGAACTATATATATTTCAAATCAATTTTCCATTTTTCCCAGGCAAACAGAATTCCCCAAAAACTTCATTTAATTTTACATATGCAAAGGAAAATGAAGGAACGAACGCTTACGTAAAGTAGGAAATCCCGTCTGTCAGCTGTCTATTATTGCGAGTATTTTGACTAGGTGTGTTATATTTATTCGACGACTAGGAGTGGATTGGGGATTGTAAGGATTAAGATTAGCAATCGCGGTTTTAGCATTTGTTTACATCGTACTATAAGAACACCTGAAGTATCCTTCCGAGCTTTAGTTTTATCATATCGTACATCCAACCGTGAGTACAGCAGCGAGTAAATCGAAAAAACACATTGGTATATTTTAAAAGTCCATTAATTAATTGGGGAGTTTGTCACTCCGCAGTATGAGTTTCTCGAGACAGTCTGCAATAATGACAATTAATTAAACTTAAAAATGACTTGTTAATTGCATTTAAATGGGCGAAAGAAGAATTAAATATTATATTATATAGGAAAACGGATACTTGATTTTCGGTGTTGGTCTTCAGTTGATTAAAGCATGATATGAAGCGGGAAATCAGGCGTAAAGTCGGTTGGATTCTAATTATGGCATCTAGCACATAAGACTGGGTAGACAGATGCTCATTCATCGTTGAACCCTTGGTGCAGCTAACTAGTTGGTCGAATAACACAAAAATTGAAGAATCACCTGTACATTTATAAGTTCCGTCATATGGAGACCGTAAGCTATTCATACGAGCTAGCAAAGGAATTGGATGAGCAAAGAGGGGAACCCCTATTACATTGTTATTAGAAGTTCAACCTGTGGCGGCACGTGCCCCTCTTCTATGTGGCAAAAAAGAACTCAACTCTAGAGTTAGGTTCTACTCTCACTCAAACAGAAGCTTTGGACGTGTGTCACATGTAATGTGGGAAGGAACAATGGTGAAAATTAGGGCAGGCTGGCTTTGCTAGGCTGATGGTGCTCTTTTATACAAAAATCCTTTCGTAGCTTTCCTACACTCATTGGAACTTTTAAACTGGCGTGAAGTATAACGGATAAACACTTTTTCATCGGATATGCAGGGTTCTATTTTGGAACCTTTGTTTTTGGTACACCGGGTGGAGATATTTCTTTCTGATTTGCAAACTAGTGAACGATTTTAATTTAATTCATTAGTGTTAGGATTTCCTTTAAACCGAATACTACAATAAAACTATTCACGCGATAGAAAAATCGTGAAATAAATATTTTTTGCGCAAACTAGATTGCTAATGTACTATGCGGAAGTGTTTCTGGAACTGCCTTAAAATCTTGTTGACTAGGAAAGATAATTAATAGGCAAGCTGGATAAATCTATTATCTATCCGTACATTGCTTACTATCTTTTGAATCTTATTGGTTTTGCAATGCCTTACAAGCCTCGTGTATCTGTATGTACGTCT
The DNA here is from genome assembly GCA_009869925.1 of Thalassaphorura encarpata. NCBI lineage: Eukaryota > Metazoa > Arthropoda > Collembola > Poduromorpha > Onychiuridae > Thalassaphorura > Thalassaphorura encarpata. Next base: position 54,312 of record WJEZ01000038.1, read on the forward strand.
GTTCAAAACGAAAATAGCCTCGAGTTTTAGAGCTGATGTTAGAACAGAATGTATAGCCTCTGTAAAGATGGATGTCCAGTATAGTAGTCAAAGGAAAGCGGGAAAGAAATCTTAGGAGTGAAAAACAGGTGTTTTGTGTCTCACACGAAAAGAGATGGTAGGGCACAAAGACGAGAATGATTTCTCGGGGTTTAATCTTTGTCTCACACTCCTCTTCCTTCCATTCGTTGAGAGGAAAAGAAAGAGAGATCAAGACTGAGCTTCATACTAACATGTAATGTGGATTTGGAGATTGAAGAGAAGGAAGGGAAGGAAGGAAGAGAAAAAGACACTTGGTCTCCCCGTTTGGTTGAATGATCTTAACCGCAAATCTATTTTCTCTCCTCCTCACTTCACCGCCTTTCCCTTTACGTTGTTGTTGAACATATCCAATCCTCTACTCATTCCATTCCATATCATCATCATTACAAGTCCTGTTGTTCATGGACAAGGGAAACGTTAAAGAAGGATACCCTCAAAGCCCGGGATGTCACCGAAAAGAGAGGAGTGAAAATAATGTACATTATTCTCCATTGTCCCTATTACAAAACAAATCCTCTCCAGAGTGTGTGTCATTAAGACATCATCATTTATATTGGATTAACGCTCCTGTATAATGTTTTACTTTCGCTTGAATGCGTTTCTCTGGCTCGGGCAAGCATAAATAGAAAGTGTCCTTTATGCAATGCAATGCACAAACGACGTAGAGCGGCTGCTTTATCTTCAAGTATTCTTAGCATTTATTTTACTATTGTTGGAATGGGGCATTGGTGGGGGGCTTTACGTCTTAGTTCCTGTAATTTATTAGTGGAGGATTAATGCAAAGTTGACCTCTTTCTCGGCCCAACATTCAGATGACTCGTTTGAGAAATACACATTACAAGATGTGTTAAATGATTCGTTACGAAACTGTTGACGTATGTTAAGACAATGACATTAAGATTCAAGTGAACCAAGCAAGTTTAATTTTCTGCTTAACTTTTTATTGATAGAACTTTTGATTCAATATATTAATGCGTTTATAAGGTCTATCATTTGAACTACTAAAATTTTTACACAGCTACAGGATTTCCAAACTCTTTTGTGGCCAATGATTATTTATTTATGGCCTATTTATTGAACCAATACGTGTTCCAAATCGTTCTTGAATAAATTAATGTCCACAACTCGGTATTCCCTTGCAAGTCAACTTCTAGTCAGATTAATTTAAAATCGGCTCGTCTTTCCGATAAGTTGGCAGAATAGGTTGAACTACTTTATCGTCAAATCGTTTCTAAATTAGAGCATTTTTATGTTCATCCATTCAAACATCCATGTAGAATGATTGTAAAATTGAAGTGAGATTAGATGTTATGTAAAGAAGTTCATTTTAATGCTATGCTGGTTGAATGAAACTGAAAAGGAGGAAAGTTGATGTAAGAAGTTTAATGTGATGCTTAAAGGAAGATGTACAATTTAAAAATTGTGTATCTACTCTATGTTATTGACATGTAATGAAAAGGAATATGGTTAGGGGAGCATATATTATGCAAAGGTAGGTACACATATTGAGGAAGATTTAGACGTCAGCATGACTTCGTTTAGAAGTCTCTTCCTACATTACATCCATGCATACTTACTTATTTTTACTATGGAATAAAGGGATAGGAGTAAGGTGGGGAATAGGTAAGATGAACAGAAAAAATGAATAATTCATGAGATGTTTTTATTTCACGAGTCATTTGGTGAAGGGAATAGATTGTGAAAGTTCTATCTAACCATGGCAAAGAGAGAAAGATGGCCGGGCGCTGCTTGCCAAGCGAACCGTTTATATAGCCAGGCAAGCAGAAGCATCATGAGGGGAGCTTGAAACATTTTTGCGTGTGCAACAATTTGCATCTCTTTGATCTTCGTTTAATCGTATGTGGTTTTATGCCTTTTGATCCTCCGTCTTGTTTTAAATTGAAACGGAGGGAAGGAAAGGGAAAGAAGGGACATGCACAAAAAATTCAGTGACTCCCTCTTCATAGTTCGTATGCACGTATGTGACTCCCGCTCACTGCTTCGGTTCCAATGTAGCCTTTGTTATCTTTTCCTTTTGGACGACTCGCACTCGACCCATCACTGATAGACATTTGTATTCAATAACCTAATTGATGTTTCGAAATTTCCAAGAACTGACAAAATTTTAATTTTTTATCTATCTAGGTAACTAGCCAGATTGCGCGCAAGTACAAGGAAATAATATGAGGCAGGGAGCATTCATCATAAATTATATGTAATACAATTATTTTAAGGAAAAGTGTGAAATGAATATGAGGGAACGAGTAACTTATAGAAACGCAAGTCATAAAGTAAAAGATGAGGAAGGAGGATGGGTATGACTAGGCTCGTAGTTCTTGGCTAGAGAAGAAAGAGGTGAATGGAGTGGGATGGATTGGGTTGAAGAGAGGAATTGGAAGAGAAGAAAATCAAGGGAGGGTGGAGTCAAGAGTCTGGGATTGGGATTTTCTTATCTGCAGCATCCACCCCGGATTTTGTGTGCGCACCCGGTGAAAATCGGTGAAAAGCGAATCGTCCGGGATTTTTAGACTTTTCTCTCTGCAACGCACACCCACTAACCTGACGACTCTAGCTTGACTGGCTTTCCTTTCTCGTCCATTCTCACCATGCATTTTCCTCCTCCGTCTACTACCATGCATTCGTCTAATATAAACTAAGTTCGCAACTCTCAGCCTCTCGACTTTATTTTCACTCTCTACCTATCCTCTTCCAAGCTATTACCAAAAAATCTAACCTCGAAAAATTTCAATCCTTTTCCCACTTTTACCGACCGACATTTCCCAGACTTACCGACTTACTGGTATACAAAAATAATTAATTGTATAAGGCTATTAGTATCACAGCTATTATAATAATTGCCGGAACTGATTAAAATAAATCAGCAATTATACGTTGCTACGTTGTAAAGAAATACTTCAGTTGTCCAACTGAAAATCTAATACTTGGACATATGACTTAAAGCGGTTTATGGTGCCATTAATTTGTTTTTCGACATGTCAGAATATGTGAGTCAATTTGATATACTTACCCTTTTAAGAAAGTGTGACAGGAGTGCGTTTCGACTTGTTGCGCCATCAACCTCTGCGTCTAACTTATTCAAGTCATCAGGTTAGTCAATTACTAGTACTTGTAACGGTTGTGAAAAACTAAGACTATTAGATTGGCTGATTTCAATTATGTGTGCTACCATAAAAAGTCTATGGCTAATGAACGATATTGGAAAATATAGCCATTTTTTACATAGTCATTCGGATTTTGCAAACCATGTTTTTTTCTCATAGGCAAAATTTACATTTTGCTTGGAATAAAGAATTATTAAAATGAACCATGTGATCACTTTATTTGAGTATTTAACGATTCGGAATGTGTCATTAAAACACACTTTATCACATTTTTGTTTAATTATTGTTAAATCGGGACCCGTCTTAAGTTAGGCTCAGCTTGATCTACAATTCTCCTATATTGATATTTTTTGGATCTCTTGGCTTTGATCGGGGAATTATTCTATTGGAATTAGATTGTCACTTGTCCCCCACGTTAGGCAACCCACTGAAACCTATATTGAAGTAGACACTTAAAGATGAAGCGAGTCATCGATAAGGTCGGTGGATAGAATAAAATTCTTGTACCAAATTAATAGCTTTAAAAGTTGAGGTCAAGATAAACCTTTGATAACCATAGCTCCCTATGATTCTGCGTTCTGCGTATTTAAATTTTATGGATGGTGACTTCACCCAGGCTACGTGCCGATTTGGTAGCATCATATAACTATTCGTTCAAGACATTTTGATGTTTTAACCATGCTTTTGTAAAGACAACCAAATTTTGAACTGTAAAATTACGACTATTTTGGAAATTTCGGGTTTAGCCACATTTTGCGTCTGATACATAGGGGTTCCTTTCTCGGATTTTTAATACTTATTGCTTAGACTTTAATTTAGTCATTCAGTTAGGCTAAATGGGCTTAATGTCATGAAATAAGTGTTAGTTCCTTGTCTTATTTTGTTTCGATCTTTTTAAATTATCGTGTTTGACTGTAAAAGATTTGAATCTATTTTCAAGCATACCATGAAAAGAACTTTTTTCCTTAGGATTTCCTGGTTCGGACTATTCAGATCTATTTTTCTCATCCGCATCCAGTAGTTTAAGCGGTTCTCAGCAGTTGAAGTCATGGAACGATCTCCTTCCACTTCTGCCTCCAACGAGTTCTCATTCCATTCCATCATCAATCTCAAGCACCTCTCCTCCAGGAATTCCTCTGAAGTCTTACGCGTCTTCATCTTCAGCACTTACACCTGCTTCAACTTCGTCAGCTACAACTTCTGCTTCCTTATCAATTGACTCCAGTGATAGAAATAGCGTATTCAATCATCATAATAATTACACTCCAGGTTCAGGAGTCAATGTTGGTAAAAAAGGTTCTGAAATTAAGTTTGGAATTGAGAGATTATTAAAACCGAAAGTATTATCGGTAAAAGATATTCTCAAGACAAGTACTTATGAAGATTCAGATCTCAAAAATTCAAATTCATCTCACACAATCATCCCAGCAACAATTAATGCAGCTTTATCAACTCAGAATTTCTTATCGTCCCTTCAACATCCTTCAGCAGGAGCAGCAGCGGCTGCCGCACTCACTTTTCCCAGCCTCTTCCTCCAACCACATCATTCATCCCCTGCTACTGCGGCTCTTTTTTTTCCATTTCAAAGTAATTTTCTCCACTTTCAAAAACAGCACTTGGCTAGTACTGGTGTAAATAACAATAATCAGCATCATCATGGACCAATGGGTCATCATCATGTACATGTCGATAGTGGGGGAGGAATCAGATTCCCAACGCACTCTTCCTTTTTATCGGGAAAAGGACATTCGATTTCAATCTGTGGAGGAAAGAATGGTGGACATGGTGTTAATAGCTCGGTTAGTGGTGTTGGTTCCGAAGTATTCAGTTGCGTTAAATGCGAAAAGATGTTTAGCACGCCCCATGGGCTAGAAGTTCATTCCAGAAGATCACATAATGGGAAACGTCCCTTCGCCTGCCATTTGTGCAACAAGACGTTTGGACATGAAATTTCTTTATCCCAGCACAGGTGTGGTGATTCTACTATTATCCTGTTTAAATTATTTTGTACGTATGATTTAAGGGGAACTTTATTTTCAATTTTGTTTCTGTACAAGAAATTTTTTTTTAATTCGAGTGATCCAGAACATTGACTAGGTTAAATCGCAATCATCAGTAGTTGGGTAATAGTCTTCTGAACCGAATTCATGACTCCATAATACATATTGTGGTTACCTTGATTCGAGAATTCTTAACGAATATAGTGCGTCGAACATTTTACGGTTGTATCATCTTCAGGATAAATATTATTACAAAAACATAATTAGACAGCAAAATATTTAAATTAGGCTTTCCCCGTTTTTACTTGCTCTTATCATTGATTTGGTGTAAATTAAAGACTCGCTAATGGTAAATATGGTAAATTGTGCTAGTAGGGCCGTGCATAGTATCGAGAAGACTTTCTCCTGTTCTCAATGTGGAAAAACTTTCAAGCGATCATCAACACTTTCTACGCATTTACTGATTCACTCTGATACTCGACCCTATCCATGTCCATTCTGTGGGAAAAGATTTCACCAGAAATCTGATATGAAAAAGCACACTTATATCCATACTGGTATGCTCGTTTGAATTATTCTATTCTAAAAACTTTACTCCCGACATATAGGGTTACAAGTATGAGGCGCCTTCAATATGAGATTTAAATTGCAGTTTCTTTCGTTCCTTTAAGAATTCTGTTTGGTTTATTGTGCGGATATAATTATCTGGCACAAACAAGTGAGAAGATTTTCATTTTAAACTTATTTTTTTGAATGAATGTGCAAAAGCGAAACCAAAGTTGAGATCGTATTACACCAAAGTGAGGTCGATCCGAAATAAGGGTGAACGCATCAATCCCAGTCCTAGTCTAGTCTGGTTTTACTTTCAGTACCAATTTTGTAAATTTTCACTTTGTTGGACAACGGGACTCAGAGCAATGCATGAGTGAGTTGACTGTACTTTTTTGCTTCGGGTCGGACTGTGTGACTAACTGTGAGTGGCCAGACCCTAACAATTAGGAGAATTAGGAAATCCCTCGGGGGTTATCCCTCTCGATTAGCAGATCATGTTTCCATTCATTTATATGTTGCCCTATATGGTAGGATCCACTAAGACTTACCATTGTGGACGTTCTATATGTGTGTGCTCCTTGAATTTTTCCTCTTTTTTCAACACTTGCTCCCCGGAAAACTTAATTCAATAAGCGAGACTCGTTTCCCAACACCCGAGACTCAATTCTCATTATTAACTCACCGCACACCATTCTCTTCCCTTGGAATGGAGTTCATGACCATATATTTCACATCCACTCTCTTCCTCTCACCAACTCTCTTCCTCTTTACTCAGTTATTGAATCATCGGTTCTTCTTTCGAATTTTTGTTTTACCAAAATATTGAAAGGAGACTTCAGATTTATTTTTATTCATTTTTCTTCAAATAGTATAAACAATGTTCTGGACCTGCTTCAGTTCGAATTTAAAAATACTTTCAATGCTCAAATTTTAAAATATACTGGTAACTACTAACAAACTAGACGCACGCGAAGGTATATTATTTTCGTTTAGATGTTATTTTTGTTCATTTAATTATCTAAACACCACAGCTGCGATGGTTCGTTCACCAAGTAGTCAGATTGAATATTTCATTAATGTTTTTGAGTTCTCTTCCTTACAGTGAGTTCTTTGCGTCTAGATAAGAAAGTTTTGTATGATGCAAAGGGATGACTCCGTGTGCTTTGTTGTTTTGACTGCAGATTTTTGGGTAAATGTTTTGATTGGGAAAATCGTTCCGGAGCAAATAAGGCCAGAAGGGAAAATCTCATTAAGACGTGTGGTGATGTACCTTTCACTTGAAATTGTTTTCATTGGAAGCTTCCACTCTTACCCATCCTCACACTCAATCTTTTCTAGACAGATGGGAAGTTTTGATGGAATACATCTCTAGTGAGGAAAGAGCGTAGAAGAGAATAATACTTGAGCTTCGACTTGACAAAATTTGATTATTCTTTTCGCACTTTGAGTGCAAGCGAAACTCTAGCTAGTTTTCCACTATCTTTATTCTATTGTTCGTTCCTTATAATAGGGTTTCCTTTCATCCTCTTCTCCGATCTGCTGCTTTCTCTGTGAGTTTTGATTGGCTTATTTGCTGAACATGTATAAGTTTAAAGACCGAATAAAAATGTTTCATTTTACAAGGACAGTGAAACATAAGCTGCTTGAATACGAAGGAAAAAGCATGACACAATAGATGTGAAAAATGTTACGGATCCTGCAAAATTGGGTCGTATAAAAGTGATGAGTGACTCATAAAAGAAGCTCACGTTTGACGGGATTGCATGGTTGTTTTTCCCCACAAATTTTACTTGTGTCAGAAGGATCAAATCTGTGCTGGTATGCTTCAAGACTCCTATCATCACCTTTTTCTTTTGTGTCTGCCTTTATTTTACATCGTTTATTCTTTATTATCATTTTATAGTGTAAGAACGTCCTGGATTTTTTCACATTATCAGCGTAACTAAGATGTTGTTAAATTCGGGATATCAGGGAGTTGAGCTCCTAAGAGTTCTTCATCTGATTATATTTTTTTGATTTGAATGCAATCCTAATTGTTCCTCATTCCTCGCAGAGACCCCTTGCATCGTATGGGTTGGAATCTATATTTAGACACATTTGAGGACTTAAACAAACGAAAGGAATAATTTAGGCAGAGAAATTTAGTTTTCAGCCTATACGTAATGGTGAAAACTAACCAGATTTCTTTCCGAACAGATGTAGTTGTTCATACCTGGAGGGTTTAGTCTGTGTTGATTAGTAAGTGGTAGATTCAATTCCCCCTTTCTCTCTGATACAATTATTCAGTCCGGAGGATACAAGACAGCATTGATCTCATCCTTTTTTTGTTCTGTTCATTGCTACAGTACTTGTAATGGGATATAGGTTTACGTGGTTGCGTTGGTTTACGCCTTTGGTTTCGCTCGAGTGAATGGTTTTATGTGATTTTGAAAATACTATGAGTGTCAGTTGTGTATGAGATTAAAAAGGGTAGGAGGACATTTGTTGTGTAAAATAATACAACATGTTCCTCTTTGACATTTCGAATAGACACATCACGTCGAAGGGATATTGTATTGTGGGACTAATAATGATTGTATCATGTGTTCCGAATGATTATTTAGGCGAGAAACCACACAAGTGCTTAGTTTGTGGGAAAGCCTTTTCACAGTCCTCTAATTTGATCACTCACTCAAGGAAGCATACCGGTTTTAAGCCCTTTGCTTGCGATTTATGTGGGAGAGCCTTCCAACGAAAGGTGGATCTTCGCAGGCACAGGTCAGAATTTTTTTATTTGGTGCGAGGTGTCTGAAAATCTGACACATCGCTTGTATCGATTCTGTTTTTTATTGAAATTAACGCTTGCAAGAATTTCCGTTTATGCTAAGTTTGAGTTATTCAGCCTTCCTTTATTTTAGGAATTAAGCCTTGTTTTCTTTAGAATTTTAGAGTTAAATTTAGAATTTTAAAATAAAATCGTTTTTGCAGAGAAACGCAGCACAATGAAGTGACTTCAGATTTTCTCAGCAATCTTCACCATCATCGGCAATAACTGAATGTTAATGTGTGCAGCCTCCAACTTCATTATAATAGTGTTGTCGTTTTTGATCATTAATTAAGCGGAATCGAGACGTAATAGCTTTACTTTCGCTGTTTGTTAAATAATTATTACTAGCATAATTAAAGCTATATCTTGATGTAAAGCTTATGAGTACTGAAAGGAGTGAGTGTTCCAACTCCAAACAAGCAGTGCAATGCATTTAATCAAATACAATCTCTTGTTACTTTAAAACTTACGATTCGGTGTCCTTGTTTGTGTTGCTTAGATAGAAATTTCATTAAGTAATTAGCTAACTGTGTAATCTGTGAGAATGACAGATTTCGACGTAAGGGCCTTGGCTGTTGGAAATGGTAGCTCAGATTGCATTAGAGCAAAGCATGAGATGGGAATGCGTTAAAGCTGCAATCATCGAAGCGGAGACATGAACTCAACAGGCAGGGATGGATTTAACAGTACGTACTGATACGATGCAGCTTAGAATGACAAACCGGGTTGCGTTATAGCATTACATGGTTTTGGGTTTTTAATCTAGTAAATGCCTCGATCTGGTTTATATCTAAAGTGATCGCTCCTGCATTAAATATTAATGAGAATATATGCCGCTTCGCCAAATCATTGTATATACATCACTCTTCTCAATCTCCCGCTATGCCCTTTATTTTTGGCTTTTGGTTTCATTTCTTAAGCTTATGTCCCTAGAAAATGCTCTAGTGGAAACCAAAACCCCAACCAGAGTCAAAAGGCAGTGATACTTTCCTTCCGCTTTTTATTTTGTTAGATTTTTTTCTCTATTCCAAGTTGGGATGTGGATTCTGGATTGAAACGAGAAAGAGTGAATTTTCGTTTATGTATTCTTGTGGCGTACTCCTGAAAACTTTGAAGGGATATTATGAAACTACTCGTGTCTTAAAGTTACTTTTAAGAAGTTACATCACTCGATATTCGCTTAGGGACCAATTTACTGTGAAAGGATTCTCCCACACCATTTCTTGTGTGCCTGTAATCCGAATGTAGTATAAAAGGATTTATTGTTGCTGTGTAGTTGTAATGGATGGTTTCATGATTCGGAAATTATAACGGGTATGATTTAGATGATTTAAGCACAATTAGGATCACTCTGAATATTGTAGGCAGTTGTAACTGTAAGAATTGCTAAATTATTTTAAGCCAAGGTCTACTATATTTTTGACATTACCCTATTTACGTTCACGTTATCGCAAGTCATCGCTAGTTTACTTCGATTCGATTACGCTCTAATCGATTTTGCCGATAGTAATTTCTAATTATAAGACTAGGTATGCCAATTTATTTATTACGACAAAAAATCTGGACATTCATGCTGGTCTGTCAGAGAACTTTGAATTCGCGTTCATACGTTACGGATACAGCGGATATATTTGAGTTTCCGGCTTAATTTAATTAGTTGAGACTTGCTTGAATCCTTCCTTCCTGTTCCAGCCACGAGGGTCTAGAACCAAGAAAGCACTTTCATTTCATCTGATTGCATTTTTGAGCTTGATTACTTGACATTCGCTGGGATGTGAGGTGTGGCTGTAGTGATCACAGGAGAGAGCACAAAAGAAAATGATCCACTCACATGCCTCTGTATTGCATACGCATACCGTGACAAAATGTTAATTCACAAATGAGTCTTCTCGTCTCAAATGGATGTTAATATTGTGTAAGAGCGTACGTTTAATTTGTCAAATGAGAAGGAAAAAGGTGTGCATGTAGAACACAGGCACAAAAGTTGTAAAGGTGGAATGCTAGAAACAAGAGGAAGCATGAGATGGTAACGTGAGCCTATAAAATATTCAAAATTCTCATTAGTAGTAAAAATCCACATAGCCAGCAAAAATTAGTCAAATCCATCAAGTAGAAAGCTTGGGCTGAGGCATTAACTTTTAGAGTTGTAGGACGGTGGAATAATTTAATGCATTATTATTACCATGGCATGAGTCCTTCCATCCTACGAGCTTCACCCTCCCCTTTTGCTGTGCTTAGAGTACGGCATCAAAAATATAATCACCAAAAATTAAAAATTGCATTATTAATAAGGGCGGCGTCATCCCGCCAACAACGCGAACAACTCCCAATGAATCCAACCAACTTTGGCTAAAAATTGTAATTCAATTAGTGTCAGCTCTCGTCCTTCTCTGACCTAAGTGACTATGAAAGAACTCCCTGCTTCGGGGAGTTGTGAGGATAGAAAAGTTGGGCTGGCAAGAGCGATGCCTCTCCACTTAGTCATTCATAAGCTCATTACTCATAGTGGCCCGGCTTTTCTTCTTTCACATCTTCAACTTTATACGCAGTGCGATGAATGTAAAATAAATGAGATTTCTCACAGATGCTACCGCTAGTAGTCCTAAACGGCAAACCTTAGCCCGATTTCACACTAATCACAAACGTCATAAGCTCAGACATTTTTATTCAAAATGTTCATTCATTGTAGTTTTTCCTTATTTGGTTTTTAAACCACTTATCAATTAAACTCATTCCTTAACAAAATATCTTGAAAAATCAATTTGCCCCGTAGAGTAATGACCTTTTCCACAAATTCTTTGAGTAATGATTTTGATTAGAGTTGCATTATAAAATATACTGAGATTCTATTATTATCTCCTGTAGATAGATTGATTTTTTATTCGGTCACGTTTGTCAAGGCTAAGTACTATAGGACCCCAATCCTGATGAGCGTGAGGGATAATTTTCCTTCGTTCCTGAGCATTTGCCAGAGTTTAAATGTCTTCTGATTGTGCAATAAAACCGGGCAGCCAAGTAGGGAGCACAGGATTTCTGCACTGCACTGGATGGATGTTTATAAGATTAGACGAGTTGGAGGCGGACGAGCGGTGGGTGCGAATACCATTGCTGACTTGAGTTGGTAGATTAAAGTTAGGATTTTAGGATTGTCTGTTTGAAAGAATGTGAAATGGGGAAGTGAGAGTGAAGTGAGTAAAAGGGAAAGTCGGAACGCGGAGGACGGGAGCAAACCTCGGCTGGTTGTGTTTAAGATTTTCGTAATAATGCCACCGCTGCCTGTAGTCAGGGTTATTTATGGGATAGTCAAGGCATGCAATTATGCGAAAGAATGTGAGGAAAAATATCTATATAGGAAGTATCGCCAGTTCAGTCAGCCAGTCATCCATTGGCCCCTTCCTTTAGTGAAAGTACTGGAGGTCCTCACTCTGAAATTTGCCATCATTAAAGCTTGGAATCACGCAGACACTAGAGAATCTGATTAAAATAATTGCCTTCATCACTGCTCCTCTAGCCTTCTGAGCCTCGCATATGGTATACTACTATTCTAACGTTGTCTAGTCAAAGAGATGAGAGGAGGTCGAGTCGGATCATTCCCTGCGCCTTACTTCTATCATTTCCATTGACCATTTCACTTAAACGGAGTTGACTCGTCTACAAGGATTGATGATCTTTAATCAAAACCATACTTAGGGATTCATTATACTCAGTCTTTCCAATAAAGTCGCAGCAGTGGGACTAGGCTCTAAAACAAGGTTGAGTGAAAGTAAATTTCCACATACGGTTTACTCAATCTAATGATCTGTTAAAATCAGGCCTTTAAAATGTTAGAAATATAATTCTCTGTATATAATTTTCAACATTTTAACAAATAAGGTTTCGGAACAGACACGAACTAATCTGTAACGTTCCTGAGGTTTTTTCTTATCATCTACGGTTCAACAAGTTGAGTATGTTCGTGAGACCCAAAATGAAAAAGACGAAATTACTCTAATAGCTATAACTGGTTTTATGGTGTGTATGTTTGCACACTCAAATTGCTAGCACGCCCGTTTCTCAAACATTGCTTTCTGAGCGATGAAATTCAGAGGCACTGAGACAGGGGAATATAGGCAGCAGGTAAGGAGTCCAAGTAAGGGTAATGATTTTGATGATAAGTCCTTCCGATCTGATCACCACTAGAAAATGATTGCTTGTAATCTCCGTTTCTGTATAGCCCTCCTCGTTCGTGAGCTTTTTAGGCTACGGATTCATGTCGAGAGGGCCGCTGCCAACGGGTGATGACCAACCTTCCCACTCAGTCAACAAAAATGTTATCCTTGCCGAAAGAAAGGGGAGAAAGCTTTCATGGTTGTTCGGCAACGACCCTCAGCACTCCAGAGAGTTTTCCTTCTAAACTCAAAAGGAGTGAAACATAAGATGACCAATTGGTTTGGTTATTGTTAGACTCAGGCACTGCTAGGCATTGAGTTTTCTAGTTTATGTTGTAGTGAAGGAGTCATTTTGTGTTGACGCTAAATCAAATAGGTTCCAGTATATATGATCTAGGAAATTCATCTTGAACAGAGTAGTGGATTGGATCAAAATACGAATGACATGAAGTCCATGGTAGAGGGATAGGATGAGATGGAGTGAAGGAGCCGAGCAGTCACTCACGTCCAATCCTATCGAGTATTGGCTGTTTGGAGATACATGCAAGCAGAATTCTCCGGAGATTCCCACTCTCTGAAATCGCCTTAAATCGAAAGAGCAGATCGGTGTGCTTCCTCCGCCTCTCTGCTTTTCTAATTTTATCTTTATCGTCTTTGGTTAGAAAATCCTACGAAAAGGCCCGTGCAATGAAGTGCGCATCCCTTTGTAAATTTTCTCCTTTCTACGTGAACTAGATTCTCCATGCCAAGCTGTGCCTTGGAATTACGTCCCGTCGTCGAAGTCATAGTCACGCAAATCCCTAACGAGTCATTCTTCCTATTCATTCATGGGACCACATCTTCTTTGTCTTCATTCATTATTCAAAGGTGGTCCAATCTCATCTAATCCTCATCTGCCTCTTGGGTAGGAATAGTAGTGAGACCCTCGTACATAGTATAAGTTCTAGCAAATAGATTTCTTTTCAACTTTACCGTTCTGTCGTCGTTGTCCGATCGTGAAGTAATTCTTTGTGCCCTTCTTCTTTTCTTTTCCCTTTTGGAAAACACTCGCAAGGATATTTTTTCTCTCTCTATTCTAAAGCCGATGTAGTTCTGACAATTTATTCTACAGGGAAATTGGTTTGAAGCACATGCCTCATGTCCACTCTCATGTCAATCACACTCGAGTCCAATATTTGAGAGTGAAACGCAGGTTTCTGGGGTTGTTGGAGTTGAGGAGTGAAGAAAGTCAAACAAATGTAACGTCGTGTTCTTACTATTCAGTAGACTGCCTATTCGATTTGAGCGTCTGTTCTGTTTGAAACCACAGAAAGCAAATAGTTACGCGTAATACCCTGTTGTAATAGAATTAGACGCAACTCAAGGTGTATCGATTTTAGTCAATCTCAAGCGTAGTTCATCATGTCAAGGATTAGAATTCATGTAAAATTAACGTGCTTAATCGTTGTTGAGTTGCACTTGTGGACACACTAAGTTGTTTCCGAATTTTAATTCTCTTGGAAGCTTTTGATCTTGTGATCAAAAACTCTGTGTCACAAAATAAGGATGATGGCGAGGAGAAGGAAGACTGTAGGTAAAATAAAATAAAAGCAGAAGCTCCCTTTTGTGGCTAGTAAAAGTTCTGATTGGTCAGGCGAAAGCGATAGTGAAAGCGAAGTCGAGGCTGAAGAATTGAGAAAGGAAAGAGAAAGAACAAATTGAATTTGAGCTTGGAGAAACACAAGGGACACGACATGCTAAGAAGTGAAAGTTAAATTCGATTTAGTCTCACTACTACACTCCAAGGCTTTCCCCATCGCCAGGCTTTGCAAGTCTTTTCTTTTCCATCCTTCTTAAACATGCTACATCCACATTCCCAAGGGATGAAGATTTTAACGTTAATTTTAAGAGGATGATGTGTAAGATTTACCCCTCGTTCCATTTTCACCGTTTAGTTTTCGCTTATCTTAAA